>LR749533.1:105165-156348 GCA_902729485.2 Mus minutoides
ATAGCTGAGTAGTACTCCATTGTGTAAATATACCAAATTTTTTTTATCCATTCCTCTGTTGAGGGACATCTGGGTTCTTTCCAGTTTCTGGCTATTATGAATAAGGCTGCTATGAACATAGTGGAACATGTGTCCTTGTTACCAGATGGAATATCTTCTGGATATATGCCCAGTAGAGGTATTGCAGGATCTTCCGGTATATTTATTATATGTAAGTACACTTGTAGCTGTCTTCAGACACTCCAGAAGAGGGCATCAGGTTTTGTTACAGATGGTTGTGAGCCACCATGTGGTTGCTGGGATTTGAACTCGGGACCTTCGGAAGAGCAATCGGTGCTCTTAACCACTGAACCATCTCACCAGCCCCAAACACAGATATTTTTAAAAGACAACTTCTGGGCTAGAGAGATGACTTAGCAGTTAAGAGCACTAACTGCTCTTTCAGAGGTCCTAAGTTCATTTCCCAGCAACCACATGGTAGCTCACAACCATCTGTAATGGGATCTGATGGTTTCTTCTGGTGTGTCTGAAGACAGCTGCAGTGTACTCATAAAAATAAAAAAATAAATAAATCTTTTTTTTTTTTTAAAAAGACAACATCTCTTTAAGATGACTCAATTCATATCTGTTTTGTTCTGAACCCCTGGGCAAAGCTATATGTATTAGTTAACTTTTCTGTTGCTGTGATAAAATAATATGACCAAAAGCATGTTAGAAAAGAGAAAGGGCTTACTTTGGCTTACAGTTCTCAGAGGTAGAGTCTGACAGGTCAAGGAAGGCATGACAGGAAGATCAAGAGGCTGACATGGCATCTATACACATACAGCAAGGTTTCACCTCCTAAAGATTCCATAAGCTTCCCAAACAGTTCCACAACATGTTCAAATATATGAGCCTATAAGATTTTTCCACATTCAAACTATACCATATCTTTGGAGGTCTTTTGTTGTTGAGTATATCTGTTGTTTGAAGATGCTGGAAATTGAACCCAGGCCCTAACCTTGGCTAAGCATACATTCTTCCACTGACCTCCTTTTGTCCCTCTCTCACCAAGATTTGGGGCTCCTGGATCATCAGCTCAATGAGCAACAGCATTAGAAACATCAATAATTCCAGATCCAGGGAACCCAGAGCCCTCTTCTGGTCTTCTTTGACACCAATGTGCTTACACACATGCAGGCAAAACACTCATACACATAACAAATACATCTTTTCTTTTTTTTGAGACTGGGCTTTTTGAGACTATGAAGGCTTGGCTAGCCTGGAATTTATAGGTTGGCTTTGACCTCAAAAAGATCCATTTTCCTCTGCTTCTGCTTCTGCTTCTGCTTCTGCCTCTGCCTTTGCCTCCCAAGTGCTTAAGTAAAGGCAAGGGTCACCATAGCCTGAGAAATAAATAAATCAATTGATTTTTAAAATGTTAAAGTGAAAAGATGTAGTTCAATAGTAGAACAGCACGCTACACCCAACAACCACCACATATACACAGACACAAAGTTAATTTTGCTGTTACAGACTTTCTAACCAGAGAAATGGAACCCAAGGCTCTTTTATAGGAGACAGTGTCTTTTGTGTGTCAGTACCTTCCCTTAGGGATTTTTCTTCAAAGGCAGAGACATGAATATCCCAAAGCAGAACTTTTTATATATCTTTGGCTTCTTTATCTCCTGTATTGGATAAATTACATATGGATTGGGTACTTTAAGTTACTGAGAAATTTGATCAAGTTATATGTACACTCAAAGACACTAGCTGTTTTTTGTTTTTCTTCTTGGTCCATGCTAAACTGTCACTTTAATCTGACTTAGATAAGTGGTCATCAGGAAACAGAAATGAAAAGTTAGTTTAGATCTGAAACTGTAATCCAGCCTCAATTGAATATTTTTCTTTCTTTTTTTTTTTTTTTTTTGGTTTTTCGAGACAGGGTTTCTCTGTGTAGCCCTGGCTGTCCTGGAACTCACTTTGTAGACCAGGCTGGCCTCGAACTCAGAAATCTGCCTGCCTCTGCCTCCCAAGTGCTGGGATTAAAGGCGTGCACCACCACTGCCCGGCTGAATATTTTTGTTTATAAAACTTTTCCTTGGTTTTAGCAATGAAATCCTAAGACAGAGGTTGGTACCACGTGGTGGTGGCTCTGTAGCATCTGCAGGGAACACCATACGAGGGCTTTGATGATGGTACTGACTCCATTCAGCAAGGCCCATGGAAACCCCTCCCCACAAAGCAAGGATTTGTGGGTGAATTTTGGTAGCCTTTATGCTTACTACCTAGATCATGTGTGCTATCAGCTCTCCTTGCTTTTGCTATGCTATTTATACTCATTGCAATATTTAGTTTCATTTTGTCAGTTATGGGCAAGGCAAAGATCATGAAAGCGGAAAACCTGGTGGATGGTTCTGTTTTTCTCAAAAATATTTCTTTTCTTTTCTTTCTTTTTCTTTTTTTTTTTTTTTTTTTTTTTCAAGACAGGGTTTCTCTGTGTAGTCCTGGCTGTCCTGGAACTCACTCTGTAAAACAGGCTGGCCTTGAACTCAGAAATCTGCTTGCCTCTGCCTCCCAAGTGCTGAGATTAAAGGCGTGTGCCACCACTGCCCGGCTCAAAACTGTTTCAAGAGGTAAAACACTTCTCTCTCTCTCTCTCTCTCTCTCTCTATCTATCTATCTATCTATCTCTCTTTGGTTTTTTTTTTTTTTTTTCGAGACAGGGTTTTTCTGTATAGCCCTGGCTGTCCTGGAACACACTTTGCAGACCAGGCTGGCCTCGAACTCAGAAATCTGCCTGCCTCTGCCTCCCAAGTGCTAGGATCAAAGGTGTGCGCCACCATGCCCAGCAAAACCCTCCTCTCTTTCCTCTACCTCTATCAATCCTCCAGATGTGGCCATTAATCCTGGGCATTTTGGGACACATGATCTTGTCCCTAGAGAAACAGCTACAGTCACACTGAGTAAGCATGTAATAGTTGTGGAGAGCAATGAATGGGTCCTGCTTGCATAATTAATTGTTCAAGGAAAGTTGTGTCTGACAAACAGACATCTAAAAAATGGTTCTTGGAAAGATAGTATCAGGAATTGATGGGTGCACATTAGGAAAGGTTGCTTGGTACAATGAGCATGTCTCTGTTTGCAATTAAAAAGTATTATGGCAGAGGAATTGATTGCTGGGGAAAAGACTAACTTTTTTTAAAGATTTATTTATTGTATGTATGTGAGTACCCTGTTGCTATCTTCTGACATACCAGAAAATGGAATCAGATATCATTACAGATTGTTATGAGCCAACATGTGGTTGATGGGAATTGAACTCAGAACCTCTGGAAAAGCAGCCAGTGCTTTTAACCCCTGAGCCATCTCTCCAGCCCAGAAAAGACTAACTTTATTTTGTAATTTCAAGGATGGAGGAGAATGGGCTTATACCCACAAAGGGTTAATTTGTCTATTAAATTGCATAACTGTGTAGCTGCATTTGCTGCCAGCTGGGCACGTGCTCACGTCTACAGGATATGCTTGGCTGGACATCTATTTTTGGCCTGCTCAAACTGTACTTTGTAGTACAAAATAAGGTTAGAGGGTGATTGGCACAGGGGAAAGGGGGAGGAGGAACTGAAAGTATTAGGGGAACATATGAGGCTTTTGTAGTGCTGATGTTATGATTTTTTTAATACAAACAAACAATAACAACATTGCTCAGGTTAGCAGACTTATGATTGTATAAATAAAGATGGTTCAAGCTACTAGGGCCACTTGCTTGAATGTCAACTGATAGTCAGAATCTTCATTCTTGCTGTTGTCATACATCCTCCATAGTTCCACAACCCTGCTGTAATGCTGGTCACTAGAAACAAACCAGGGACTGGTTTTGCTGTGATAGTCCTAACTATGCTTTTGTTTGGAGATATGTGGATTTTGAGACTTTAGGTTAGGAAAACAGTTGAATGCTTTAAACTCTGCTTAGTGAGCCATACTAGTAGAAGCATGGAAGATAGTAGTGCTGAGGGTGATTTGAAATGTGGGAGCCTGGCTCAAGAGTTTTCAGAGAAGAATGTGGCTGCTTTTTGCCCCTATCTGAAGAGTCTTAGCCTGGGGCTAAGGTGAAGAGACTTAGATTAATTGCACTGGCAAAGGAAATCTCAAAACAGCCTCTCATAGACTTTATCCTGTGGTTCATTATTATAAAGAGCATTTTGATAAAACAGAGCAAGCTGAGAAATTAAAAATACAAAATGTATGGTTCAAAGATTAAAGAAGCACCAAAAAAGTGGAATGGAACTAAATCCTATATTCAAGGAGATAAACAGATTAAAGATATTAAATGAAATTAAGGGAATGATGAATTTGGGGCAAGATCCCACCCAGCTAAGCTTCCATCTTGTAAAACTGAATTAAAGAAAAGCTTAGGTCCAAGCATGGTGGTATATGCCTTTGATCCCAGCACTCTGGAGACAAAGACATGCAGATCTACAAGTTCAAGATCAGTCTATAAAGCAAGCTCTATGAAAGCTAAGCTTAGGCAGAAAACTGGTACAAATGTAATAGAATAAAGGGGCCATGTTCCATCCCCAGCAAGCAGCAGAACTTGGCAGCTTCAGCCACTTGGTTCTGGATTTAGAGTCAAGAGTATAAAAAGGGGGTTATGGAAATCCCCTCTGTGACTAATGAAAGTCGCTGAAGCAGGTGTGTGGCAGGGGTATCCCAGAATAGAGTTCTAGAAAGAAAGGAGTTATGGAATATCTCTCTGAAATTAAGGAAAGCCTCTGAGGCCAGGCATGAGGCATGAAGCATGATTATAAGATTCATATATGACAGAAAACAGAAACAAAAACACCAAGATGCAGCTCTCACAAGATTCATCCTCAGAATACTAAAATGACCTGCTGTTCCAGCTTCCTGCCTCACCTGAAGCTATTTCCAGAGACCTGCTCCCAGAACAGCATCAGAAATAACTGGTGATTCCCAATGACCTTGGTTAATCCAGCCTTTCAGACAGATCCAATCAAAATTTCAGTTAAGCCCAAAACTTTCTAAACATACAGAGACTAGATAACAAATACTAAAGCTAGCTTTTTTTTTTTTTTTTTTTTTTTTTTAAGATTTATTTATTATATGTAAGTACACTGTAGCTGTCTTCAGACACCCCAGAAGAGGGCACCAGATCTTGTTACGGATGGTTGTGAGCCACCATGTGGATGCTGGGATTTGAACTTATCACCTTCGGAAGAGCAGTCGGGTGCTCTTACCCGCTGAGCCATCTCACCAGCCCCTAAAGCTAGCTTTTTAAAGTATAACCAAATCTTTCCAAATTCCTCTTTTAAAAAATTCATCACTCCAATCAACAGGAAGAAGCTATGAAGAGTTGTCATCCTGATTCCTTGGGTTTGGGTTAAGGTTATTTTATAAATTAGAGACTGCCATTTTAAGGGATAATTTGGAAATGGTCATAATTTTGAACAGAGAAGAAACTAAATAAAGAGCTTAGACTTGGTGATTTCTGTCTTTCTTTTTCTTCTATATCCTTTCTTTCTTAGGTAAAGGGAGGGGGTTAGAAAATAAAGAAAAAAGGGGGATAGAGTAATATAAGAAATTAGATATATGGGGATGAATTACTAAATTTATTCTTAAATAAAAACATTTCATAGCCATAATCTTACATTGGTATAAATCTTTACATTTTGATGCAGGATTGGTACAGAATTTATATACTGATAAGATTTAAGGTTTTCACTGAGATAAATTGTTGTATATTGATACAAAATTTTAAATTAATTTTGTTACTCTTAGATAGACATTGTACCTATGCAACTCATTTAAGAATACAAGGCTTAGACCCAGACCTTCTAATTGCTATTATTACAAATTCTTTAGGATGATAAATACAAAGGTCAGATAGTAAACTCTGGTAATATTAGTTTTTGATTTAATTATAATAAAATGTTTTCAACATTATTCAAATAGCAGATAGCTAAGAGTAGTCAAGGTTTAACAATTCAGATATACTATATATAGATAGTCTATAAAAGCATCAGAGATCCACAGAATGTGGCTTTTTTTTTTTTTTCTTTTTTCTTTTTTCTTTTTTCGAGACAGGGTTTCTCTGTGTAGCATTGGCTGTCCTGGAACTCACTCTGTAGACCAGGCTGGCCTCAAACTCAGAAATCTGCCTGCCTCTGCCTCCCAAGTGCTGGGATTAAAGGCATGTACCAACAAGCCCGGAAAATGTGGCTTTTAAAATCACTTCATTATTAATAGGATTTTGACTAGGAGACATGTCTGCTCCTGACTGTACCCCCTTCCTACTTCAAAGAAGATACTGAGCATCATTACCTCATAGAGTTGCTCCAATTATGGCAAGGTAGCCATTGGGCAAGAATTGTCCTAATTCATCTGCAGACAAAAAATACTGTCCAGGAAAGGGCACTGACTGCTAAGCTCTGCCAAGACAGCATAAGTTAGTCCTTTATAATTCCTGCTTCACTTCTATCAGAGTTCTAAGCCAGAAGGCTGAAGACAGATTAACCCCATGGAGTTTAGGAAGTGGCCCAGCCATTGAGCTGATTAAGGCATATCAAAATATAAAAGCTCTTTAAATGTCTTTCATTTGGAAACCCAGAACACTGGAGCTGGTTGCAAGGAATGCACTGCTGCTGAAAATTACTTAAATTATTTTACAATTACACAACCCAGTTTCTCTCTGCTTCTGACTGAATTGCTTTGCCTGGCCTCATACTAACTTTGGCAATTATGTTCTAATCTTCTAGCCTTCTCATTCTTGGGCTCATTTGTCTTCACCTATCTCTGTAAACCTGTCCCAGTAAAACTGCCATACATACAAACCACACTACTACGCGGTTTTTTTTCTCTCAATGCTAAGTAGCCTATCTTCCTCTGCTGGTCTCATGTGAGCTGGGTGTAACCATCTCTGACTCGTTCTGTCAAATCTTTGATTCATCACATTTTCTGCCCTTCATTTAGATGTCATTATCATCAAGGAGGGAAGCATGGTGTCATGCAGGCAGACATGATTCTGGAGAGGTATCTGAAAGTTCTACATTTAAATCAGTAGGTAGCAGAAAGCGAGTGACACTGGGTCTGGCTTGAGCTTCTAAAACCTCAAAGCCCACCCAGTGACATACTTCTTTTAACAAGGCCACACCCATACCAACAAGGTTAAACCTCCAATAATACCACTCCCTAAGAGTCTATGGGGGCCATTTTCACTCAAACAATGGCATTCCACTCCCTGGCTGTCAAAATTAAAGCCATATCATAACAGTTTCAACCCTGTTTAAAAGTCCAAGTTTCTTCAGAGACTCATAGCAATCTCTTAACTGTAACCCCTGTAAAATCAAACTAAAGCAGATCACATACTTCCAACATACAACAGCATAGAATATATATTACCATTCCAAAAGGGAGAAAAGAAAGCACAGTGAGGAAATACCAGACTGAAACAAGTCCCAAAACCAATTAGGCAAACTCTGCATCTCCATGTTGGGTGTCAAAACACTCTTCAGATGTCCAATTCCTTTCAGCCTTGTTGACTGCACCACACTTCTCTTCGGCCAGTTCCCCTCTGTCAGCAGCTTTCCTCTTCAGGTATCCATTGGCTCTGGCATCTCCAACGTCTGTGGTCTCCAACACAATCCAGGCTTGAAGGCCTCTGTAGGCCTCCATGCAGGGACATCCCAGCCCTCCGCAGCTTTTCTTAGTCATAAAGAGATTTCTTTTTTTTTTTTTTTTTTTGGTTTTTTCGAGACAGGGTTTCTCTGTATAGCCCTGGCTGTCCTGGAACTCACTTTGTAGACCAGGCTGGCCTCGAACTCAGAAATCCGCCTGCCTCTGCCTCCCGAGTGCTGGGATTAAAGGCGTGCGCCACCAGGCCCGGCTTCATAAAGAGATTTCTTAACCCCTTTCTTCTATCCTTGACTCTAAAGCCAGAACCACATTGCCAAAGCTGCCAAGTTCTGATGCTTGCCTCCTCACTGAAATACATTTACATCAGCTTTCTGGTTTTGATGGTTTCCTTTGCTTCCTAAACTTGGCTGTCCTGGAACTTGCTCTGTAGACCAAGTTGCCATGAACTCAGAGATATGCCTACTTCTATTTCCTGAGTGCTGGGATTAGAGGCACATACCTACCACCATACCTCAGCCAACACCCCCCCCCCCAAATAAAAAAGCCTAAGCTTTTCTTTAATTCCTTTTCACAAGTTGGAAGCTTTGCTGGGTGGGATCTCGCCCTCAGACCACCACTCCCTTGGTTGCACTTAACATCAGGCATTTCTTAAATCTGTCTATCTCCTTGAACATAGGACTTAAATTTCACTTCGTGGTGCCCCCCCTCTTCAAACTATACATTTCCTATTTTTCTTGCCCAACTTGCTTCTTTTCATTACAGATCTGCATAAGTGAACACTAATAATTACATAACAAGCATTTCATTCAAACCACCACACTAGCATTAGACTCATTTTATGAAATTTGACCTATTCTACACCCTATGTAATTTGACTCACATTCTACCTTATACTGACCTCTATTCTTTTTTTTTTTTTTTTTGGTTTTGAGACAGGGTTTCTCTGTATAGCTCTGGCTGTCCTGGAACTCACTTTGTAGACCAGGCTGGCCTCGAACTCAGAAATCTGCCTGCCTCTGCCTCCCGAGTGCTGGGATTAAAGGCGTGTGCCACCATGCCCAGCTCTGACCTCTATTCTTATAAGATGTTCTGCAAAGAAATCCTAAATTGCTATTGAAAGACCCACAACGTAAGGACTCCCCTCACGTTCTGACTCAGGAGAGGAGACACTCCAAATCACTCACAAGAAACAGTCTTGATGCAAACTGCAAGACTTTTATTCCAAGAGCGCTCTGGGACCCACAGTCATACTCCATGCAGGTTTAGAGGACTGTGGGCCCCGAGTTGGGGGTATTTAAAGGAAGAAACCACAACTCAAGGGGGTGGGGAGGGCGTTGTTGGAAAATACCAAAAATACCAGTTAAGAGTCACAAGGAAGTGCGAAGTCACAAGAGTCACAAGGAATACCTGGTAATTGTGCAGGTTATTTCTCAAGACAGTTTCTATGAGCCCCTAACAATAGCACATTTGCATAGCAGGTTCCAGGGTGGGTTAAGGTGACTTTCTTTGAATGAACACTCCCTGAACCCAGGAAGCAGGTGGGTGGAGGGATGTTGCTGTTTTATGATTAGCATGTCTTGGAGCATTGAGTCACAAAGGTCACATTCTCAAGCCTGGGCCTAAAGGCCTAGTTTTTATGTTTCACTTTTTCACTATCAGCTTCTATATTTTTACTTACCAAGTTCTTATGTTGCCAAATTCCTCTGAAAATCTCCCAACTTTTCAGTTGGGTATTAACACCTGACATAGTATATAACATGGCTCTCTGCAAATCTCCAGCAGAGTTAGTTATCTACCTGCATACACACAAAACATTGATTCTTTTACGTCTCTTAGTTTCCCAGCTGCCTCTGGGTCTTGTCAAAACTCCTTTAAACTCTTTAACCTCATTTATAGCAATAGCCAGTACTGACCTATAAGTGAGCTTATTGGGGTTACTTACAGGAATACAGGTAATTCAATAGCAAGCTATACATAAGAGTCTTCTAGCAACTATTTAATATTTATATAACCTTGGAGGGAACAGCCTCATGAACCTGGCTCTTGCTCCAAATGAAAATGTTGATAGGCCCAATGTCATGAAAATGGCTTGGAAATAACAAATGCATTGCTTCAAGATGGCAATAATCCTCCTCAACCTGGAGGAAAGGACCTTATAGTCCTATAGAAGTAGAGTTTCAGCAAAATTGAAGTAGCCCAAGCCAGATTTTGAGTAGCCAACAAAGTTCCTCAAGGTCTGTCAAATTCCCAACACATGCTCTCCTTAAAAAAAAAAAAAAAAAAAAAAAAAAACTGCTTTCTTTCTCTAGTGTGGTTTTAGTTGTTTGGGTTTTAGCTTCTTTGTAGCTTTTTTCTGTGTCAGGGTGCATTCCTTGTGCACATGCATTTAGGTGCCCACATTTGTGTATGTGTATATGTAGGCCAGAGGCAGTTAGTATTTCTATCAATCTCCTCATTTTTGGTTGAGACAAGGCCACTCATTGAACCTAAAGTTCAGACATGTTGGCCTGGGACTACCAGAATATATATGCTATCGCTACCCTTCAACACTGGGGTTAGATACACATGCTGCCATGCTTTTATTTGGGCACTGGCAGTTTTGAACCCAAGTCCTCTTGCTTTTATACCAAGCTCTCCTCTTCCCATTAAGCCATTTTCTATTCACCTGTGATACCAGCACTCAGGATGCTGAAAGATTGAATGAGCTACACAGAGTGACCATGTCTCAAAAAAACAAACAAAAAAAAACCCAAAAAACAACAACAAAAAAAAACAAGACCCAACCAAATAAAAATCACACAAACAGGAGCCAAGGAGATAACTCAGTGGGTAACAGCCCTTGAAGTCATGTCTGAAAACCTGAGTTCAACTCCCCAGAATCTACATGGTAGAAGGAGGGAACCATCTCCCTAAAGCTGTGCTCTGACCTCTGCAGGCCATCATATGGGTGGGTACACACACACAAACACAATGTATCTTTTTAAGGCAAACAGTGGAGGGGGAGGGAGACAGCAGAGAGTTAAAGCCAAGATGGGCTATATAGTTAGTTCCAAGTCAGCAAGGTCTGAGTGAAACCCTTAAGAAAGGGAGGCAGGGAGGAAAAAGAAAACAAGAGGTAGAAATGAGCATATAATGGTGAAAAAATTATTTTCTTTTTGACAAACCTCTTGCTTGTTGCATCGATCTCTGTGTGTTTCTGTGAGTGGGACATCTCGGACATAAGGCTCTTTGGGCCCTACATGTTGAGGTATTCCATTTCCACTAATGCAAGAGGCAAGTTTTCTAAAAATAACTAATGATCTCCTAGAAGCAAACATTCTGTGCCCAGTGTAGCACAGGCTGCCTTAGCCTCCCAGGGGGTATGCCATCATATCTGACTTATCCACATGTGTGTCTATTAGTGAGGATACAAAACCATAGAGAAATGGAACTGAGAGGACTGAGTTAGCCTGAGTCAGGCTGACTCCATGACAGGCTGCAAACTGGCAGTTTGGGAGACTAGGCCTGAGTTTCTGTTTCCCAGAACTAGAAAAGTCCAAAACAAGTCAATTCCAGGAAAACCCACCCCTCATGCACAGCCAATGAGGAGTAGTCAGAAGCTGCCCCACTACCTACCCTGAGCTGATAGTTAATCAGCAAAAGTCCCTCAAATCTCCCAGAGCCTAAACCAATCACAAAGGCACCCATATATCCCTGGAGATATAGCCAACCAATCAAGGAGAAGAAAAATAACCGTCACCACTACTACCCTAACAAGTTTTAAATAACCTTTATGTAAGGTCCATATCTCGGTCTTTCATCCGGGTGTATGGTAGACCCCTCCATGCTGGTTCTCTGCAGAATAAATGCTCTTTGTTGTTGTACACTGTTTGAATCTAAGGTATCATTCTTCAGGAATCACAGGCCCTTACAGAACCATGAAGATTTAAACTGTAGTTCTTTAAAAAATAAATGTTTATTTCAAGTATGAAAAGTAATGTTAAGACATCTTCCAAAAACTCCATTCAGCTTAACAAAAGTATAAAACAAGACTTCTGAAAAAACCTTTACAATGAGGTACAAAATACTTAGGAATATACTTTTGACATTCACAATGGGCATTCTGAAAAATAAATTTTGCTAATGTGCTTAGAAATAAGAATCTATTTACAGCCCCAGTCAAACAACCAAATTCTCAGAGAATGGTTACCTCAGGATGACAGCATTTCAAAGTAAGGTTTGTATTAGCCACCTTCATGCCCTTTTTTTTGGTTGCTGTTGTTTTGCTTTTAGAGAGAGGCTCACATGTATCCTAAGCTGACATCACCAGACTCACTATTCTGCTAAGAATGACCCTGAATTCTTGATCCTCTTGTGTCCATGCGTCATGTGTTAGGGTCACAGGTATGCACCACTGTGCCAGCAAGTTTTAAAACAGTAAACACAGTTAAACAATGCAGATCACTGCATCATTAGCATACACTTTGTAGTTCCCAGACAAAAGCAATCTTTCTTTTTGCCTGTTCACCAGCAGCTAATCCAACATTTCAGTCACACAGTATCAGTGAAAAGCTGTACAGGAACTCCTTGGCTGAGAAATCCCAATGTGACCGTCCTGAGGTATTTTCTGCAAGGGAGCCTGAAAAGAAAAGACTAGGGGTGTTCTGGTGGTAAAAACAAAAATCATGACTTCCTGGGACTATTTAACTGGACTACTCCCCAGGCTTCTGCTTCTCTTCTCAAGGTACATCTTTTTGTAGGTCCGGAACATGACATTTGAGTCTTTTACTGGGTTTTGTAGTGTTTCAAATTCATCTGCACTGAGGCTTCTCTTAGAAAGTCTTGAGTCAGCACGATCTAAGAAAACAAAAATGATACTTAATGTTCAGTACAACAAATATACAACAATCAGAAGTGAGATAAAATGTACAGTATCTGTGGGACCAGAAAACAAAGCCAGATAGCTGAAATGGCAGTGCATGCCTATAATCTCAGCATTTTCAAGGTTGGGGGGAGGATCTTCAGCTCAAGGCCAGTCTGAGTTTCACAGCAAAACTTTGCCTCAAAAACCAAAGGTGGACCTAGAGAGATAATTTAGTGGTGGCTATCTTTAGCCTCAGAACTTGGAAAGCAGAGGCATTTAGATCTGAGTTTGAGGCCAGCCTGGTCAATCTAAAAGGAGAGTTCCAAGCCAGCTAAGACAACATAGTGAAAACTTGTCTCAAAACAAACAAACAAACAAACAAAACAAAAAAACAAGCGATTTGGTTTTAGTTTCCAGAACCTACATCTTAAGGGCACACAACTGCCTATTAGCTCTAGGGGATTCAATGTCCTCTTCTGGATTCTAAGGGCATAACATCCACATGCACATCACTCCTTCCCCTGTCATATGTACACATAATTAAAAATAAAAACAAGCTGGGAAGTGATGGTGCACACCTTTAATCCCAGCACTTGGGAGGCAGAGGTAGATGGGCCTCTGTGAGTTCCTGGTCTATAGAGCAAGTTCCAGGACAGCTAGCTCTACACAGAGAAACCCTATCTCAAAAACAAACAAATAACCAAACAAAACGGAAAAAATATAGAAAGATAGCCAGGCACAGGAATATAACCCAGAACTTAGAAGGTAGAGGTAAGATGATCAGAGTGCAAGGTCAGTATCAACTATACACAATGTTCAAGTCCAGTCTGGGCTATATAAGACGTCATTCTCTAAGAAAAAAGAAAAAAAGCAGAAAAATGAACAATAAAAAGTGTGGCCATTTCCAACCAGTGAATGGAAAGGGTATAATTTTGATATTCTAGCTTTGCTTCTCTACCTTCTAAACATTTAGGTGGAACTCTCTCACTTCAGGGGCCTCCTTACCCTAGTCACTACACCTGCACTTTCGATCCTGCTTTAGCCACTCCTTTCACAGGCTGGCACTGCTATGCCCAGATCACGGGAGCCCCAAGGAGACCACAACTCTGATGTAGGCACAAGATAGTCTTTATTCAAGCTTGAGCCTGGACCACAAACCCTTCTGATGCAACAGGATCGAGAGCAGCTCAAGGTCAAAGGAAATGGGGTTTATAAAGGTAAAAAAAATATCCTAGAAGCAGGGATTCCCAAGCCTTGGCGTTACATGATTGGGTAAGAGGGTAAAAGAATGTTAGCCTTTAAGCTGATTGGTTCACAGCATCTGGTCAAACCACAGGAGGGCCCACACACCTAAAGAGAACATCTTGACTTGGGAACAACTCATGTTTTCTTAGACCACCCTGTTATTATTGGCTAGCCACAGCTGTTATGTCTATTTTGCAACTGCCAAGAATATCGTGGTTTTTTTTTCTCAGCACTCAAGGGTGGGAGGGGGGTCAAGAAACTCTGAGGACAAGTTAATTTTAAATGGAGTTTGAAAAACAAAATGGAGTTTATACTTTAATCCCTTCAGCACTGAGTATGAACCCAGAGCCTCATGAATGCAAAGTAATCACTCAACCTACTGAGCTATATCTCAGCTCATCTTTTATTCCTTGAGACAGTACTTAATTCTATAACCCGGGTTAGTCTCTGGCTCTGTAATCCTCCTGCCTCATCCCCTCAAGTACAGGGTTAATAAGCATCAAACAGCATCTCTAGCTAAGCTCTTTCATATAAACATTATCTTGATATTTCTCAATATGACTCAATCTGTACATATGTGCTTATACACATTTGAATCTCTATTCTCATCTTTGTTCAATTTGGAGCTAGAGATGACTCAGTGATTAAGAGTGCATACCCCTCTTAAGATGTAGTCCCAGCATCCATGTTGGTGGCTCGAAATTGTTATAAATCCAGCCCCAGGGGACCTTACACCTTAATGGTACTCATGTACACAGACCCATAGACCTACTTATTAAAAAATCTTTTAAATTTAAGTAACTTTAAAAAACATTCTATCATTGTTCCTAGTAAAATTGTTTCCAATTTTAAGACTCTGAAACTCTTTTAAACTAAGCAAAATTTAAGACACAACTCTTCAGTTCTACCTTCTAATTTTCAATGCACAAACCCAAGATAGTACATTCATTCCACTTTTAGCTAAACAGACAATGAGGGTTCAGTTAATACAGCTATTGTTTAGCATGCACAGAGCCCTGGACTCTATTCTCAGCAGCACATGAAGTTTCAGAATGTGGGAGGTAGAGGCAAGAGGATCAGTTCATGGTAAGTACAAGGCTAGCCTACCAGACAGTTGCTAAGCCTAATCTCCAACAAACGAATAAAAGCTAGCATGATAACTAGCTTTTTTTTTTTTTTTTTTGAGACAAGGTTTCTCTGTATAGCCCTGGCTTTTCCTGGAACTCACTCTGTAGACCAGGCTGGCATCGAACTCAGAAATCCGCCTGCCTCTGCCTCCCGAGTGCTGGGATTAAAGGCGTGTGCCACCACGCCCGGCCTTGCTTTCTGTACTTTTATCCTCAATAAATTTTGAAGGGACCAGGTCCAAGTCCCTGTTCTAGCAATGTAATAAGCCAAACGACAAATGGGAATGTACTTGCCTACCTTGTTCAGGGAATTGAATGAATGAGCCTGCAAAAAATTAAATGGAGGCCAATTCAGCTTGCCCCAGATCTTAGTGAAGAGTTTAATCATGATTACAATATTCTTATTTACATATCACGTGATACAATGTCAGAACTGAGGTCAGCTCAGATTCAGAAAATCATTAACTCTACTCAGGGAAAAGATTCAAAACTCCCTTACCTAATTCAGTGTGATTGTATTATTTTCCTGTTAAAAGGAACTAGATCCTGGCTTCCTGCTCCATCCTGACAGAGAAAACAATGCTATCTTACCTTCAGAAAAAAATACCAGCCGGGCACGGTGGCTCACACGTTTAATCCCAGCACTTGGGAGACAGAGGCAGGCAAATTTCTGAGTTCGAGGCCAGCCTGGTCTACAGAGTGAGTTCCAGGAGAGCCAGGGCTACACAGAGAAACCCTGTCTCAAAACAAACAAAACACCCAAACCAAGTGACTAAAAAACAAGATTACCAATAAAACTGTGCATTGTGATAATATTGTAATTATATCCATGTTATTCATACACAATCTAGCAACTTAAAAACAAAACAAAAAAGGAAACAGATGGTGGCTTACCTCTTTGACTTGATTCAGGCATCTTTGTCCTTGCAGGGATGCATTTTAACCAGTCTTCTTTTGTACTTTTTACTCCTGAAACTGTTTAAATACTTGTTTTCAGATATATAACTTTTACTCCTCCATTTTAGCTTAATGAAAACAATAAAACCTCACCTAAATGTATATAATACTGATGATATGCCATACCTATATTCCATAGGTAATACAAACTTCAAAGGGCTTGAAAATCATTTTCCCCATGTATAACAAGTAAATGAATAGCCCTGGAACTCACTCTGTAGACTAGGCTGGCCTTGAACTCAGCCTCTGCCTCCCAAGTGCTGGGATTAAAGGCGTGTACCACCAAGCCCGGCTGAATAGTTTTTAATTGTCACATTAAGAAAACATTTTCTTGGCTTAATCAACATTTCTCAGGGCATTTACAGGTATGAGAGAGGAAGCTACTGCCCCTGCTCAATCCCAAATTTCTATTTACACCCAAGTTCTCAGATTCTAAAAACCTAATACAAAATGCCTACTGAACTCAACCTTTTTTGGTTTTAGTTTTATTTGTTGTTGACAGGATCCCTTTATGTATCTCTTGATGTAAACCAATGTGGTCTCAACTACACAGAGATCTACCTGCCTTTGCCTCCCTAGTGTTGGTATGTGCCATCATGCCTGGCCTTGAAATCAGCTATTTTAAACAAAATTATTTTTGTATTTTATACCTATAACCTTCCACAAAGACCGTTTATGCTATAGTTTTATTCACACCAACAAACATAACCAGAAGGAAAAAAAAATCCCAGATTAAACTAAAACTTCGGGGCTGGGGAGATGGCTCAGTGGGTAAGAACACTGACTGCTCTTCTGAAGGTCCTGAGTTCAAATCCCAGCAACCACATGGTGGCTCACAACTACCCATAATGAGATGTGACTCCCTCTTCTGGAGTGTCTGAGGACAGCTACAGTGTACTTATGTATAATAATAAATCTTAAAAAAAAGAAAAGAAAAGAAAAGAAAAGGGCTGGTGAAATGGCTCAGCGGATAAGAGCACCTGACTGCTCTTCCGAAGGTGATGAGTTCAAATCCTAGCAACCACATGGTGGCTTATAATCAGATCTGACGCCCTCCTCTGGTGCATCTCAAGTCAGCTATAGTGTACTTATGAATAATAATAAATGAATCCTTGGACTGGAGAGAGCAGGGACTGAGCAAGTGGGACTGACCGGAGCAAGCGGGGCCAACCAGAGTGAGCGGGGCCGACTGGAGTGGGGTGGGGGGGGCAGACCAGAGCGAGCAGGGTTGACCGGAATGAGGAAAAAAAAAAACCTAGAACTTCAACTAAAATCCTATATTTTCCCAATCTGAGTTTTATTACACAATGTATTTAGCTATACTACCTACATTTTCACAACCTCTTATGATCACAACTACTCATCCATATACCCCTTTAGTTCTGCCTTTCACAGAGATGCTACCTATGACTCATAATTGCTATTCTGGTTTCATTGTTTTTAGTTTTTGAAACAAAGTCATATAGCCAAGGCTGGACTTAAATTCCCTAGATTCTTCTGCCACCAGCATTCCACATGTACCACTGCCCAGTTACCATTTAGACCTTTGTGACTACTTTGAGATTAATTTGTTCCAAGCACATACAGCTCTTACAGGCCTTCTATTTAATAGGTAAAATAGATGCTACCTTTTAACTTTGGGGATAACTTCATCCTCAGTGTCAAAGTAACAAAAGTAACAAATTTACCCACTATTAACAAGTATAGTACCTCCCAATATTTGGAACAAAGTTTCACACAGGAGCCTCTTTGAAATTACAAGTACAAAAGGAATCTAAAACCCAGACTCTGGTTGTGGTTCAGGGTCTAATTAATACCAGTGGTTTGACCACCAATACATCAAAACTCAAAACCTTGAAATAAATGTACACTTGATACTTTTAAAACTTTCACCCTCCCCCCCCCCCAAATGCTTTTCACAGTGTAGTTTCTTTGGGACTAAATATTTGTATTCAGCAAATGTTAAAGTTGAAAATATTGTCAGCACTAATTTACTATAATTTTAAAAAAAAGCAACAAACATAATACAAATGCTGCCCTATTTATTCAGCCACTACTAGGATTACACCTCTACTGTTCCTCATACATAAAACCAATAGTTGGGCCCGTGGCTTACACACTTGGGAGATGAAAACAAAATGATCAGAATTAAACCAACCTTGTTGATGATTTAACAGCAGTCTGAACTATGTGGAACTTCCCCCATCCCCCCATGAAAAAAGGGAGAGAAAAAATTATACTGGACCTTGAACAGGTGCTTGCTCTTTCTCAGGCCCAGGCCCAGGCCCATCCTGCTTGTCAACAGTGCTTGTATTCTTCAATAGCACATCTGGACATAATTTAAACTCCAGCATACTAGGTTTGTCTATGTCTTTTGTCTTGGGTGTATATGTCCCACTCTTTTTCTCTGTACTAAGCTTCTTGGATGCACTATCCAATTTGGTGAGACATATGCTTTCCCATTCTGTGCATTTAAATGCAACTCGATTCAGGTACTGTTTCCTTTGTTCTTTTACCTGGAGAGGCATCTGGTTGGACTCATTACTCATACTGGTCTTATTATTATAGATTTTGTCAGGCTGCTTCCCATCAAACTTTCCTTTATTATTATTTGACACACCCTGTGATCTAGATGCCTCAGAATGCTGGATCTTGAAATCTTTATGTTCTTTCGAGGTCTCTGCACTGTTACTCTGGCCCTCAACTAACTTTCCCCAGCTTACTGCTGCAGAATGCTTACTGGTCTTCGTGTGCTCAGAGTCACATAGCACACTTTCTACACAGATGTTTCTGGAAGCATTATTCCAAGTTACATGTTTGTCTTTCTGCCGTTGTAAATATTCTTGCACTGTTATAACTCTAGTACTCTTAGAGGAGCTACCCTTTGAGTCTGAGGATTCAGAACTTGGGACAGTCTTTTCTTGAACACTGGCTCTTTCATTTGACTCTGTAAGAATACTGCACAATTTGAGTGTGTCTCCAGCATTTTTGTTCTGTTCTTGCTTTTCATATTTCTTCTTTTTTATTTCCACATCTGGATTAATCATGTGGTCCGTCTTTCTTTTTTCAAAATATTTCAACCTGGAGCCACCGGCTTTGAATTTTAGTTTGCTCTTTTCTGCTGACACTGACTGTATTGAAGAGGTATTACTCCTGCACGGATCTGTATTTGACGAAAGTTCTACAGGTGCTTTTACTGGACCCAAGTCTTGGGACATGTGTTTTTTCTGTAGGCTTCCCTGAGAAGCTTGTTTAGAAAATGGCATATTTTTAGTAGAGTTAGAAGTTGTTACGTTAAGTATTTTGGGGGTTGCTATTTTATTGCTTTTTGAGGGATTTGGTATGTCACATTTAGATGAAATATTTTTTAGTTTTTGCTCCATTTTCAGTGAGCTATCATGCTTTAATTTAAAATTACCTTTTTTATCTTTTTTGTAACATTTAGCTGAAAAATGACAGGCTAATTCCTGTTCCTCCCTGCTGTCCTTTGTTTTAGATGCTTTGGTCTTTTCACCATGTATTGCAGAAAAATGGCCTTCCTTAGTTGCTTGGGTCAGAGGAGTTTTGGGGTTATTAGAAACAGGATTAATTTCAAAAATAGTGATTCCACTATTGCAGGGCTCCTCTCCTTGTCTGCTGTTGTTGATGTCCACACACTGGTCTTTCCTCTTCTTTTCTTTGGAGCTGCAGTGACACTGTGGCACACCTTCATAAACCATCGAGAGCCAACCCAAGGCACAGCAATGGATTTTGTCCTTCTCTGGGTCCAGCATTCCTCTATCATGATTTTCTTCTCTAGGCACCTGTGAGTCGCATGGGCTCTTTACTTCCGCAACAATTTCTTTATTCTCAGGTTCTGCCAACTTGTCACAGGGCTGATCCTCTTCAGGAAATAGTTCTTTGATTTGTTCAGAGTTTAATACTGTAATCTTTATTTGGTCTGTGCTATTCTTAGACACAATACTGGTTTTACCACCAGTTTGATTTTCTAAGATTTTATGTGTCTTTTGTTGGTCCACAGACACTTCATGTCTGTTAAAAGTTTCAATGCCATAAGGGAACTCTTTTAAAAGCTCTGACAGCTGGTCATGTAGGTATGAGATAGGTTCACTTTCATCATTAATCTCATTTACGGCAGGAAGACCGTGGGCTGACTTACTGCTGAACATATCAGTTTCCCGAGTAGAAGGATCCTGCTGAATAGCAACTGGTGAACATACGTCCTTAGCTGTACTTTCTTTTCTACCAGTGTACTCCCTACAGCTTTCCTCTATGGCTTCTCTGTTCGCTTCCACATACTCACTAGGTGTTGGCTCTTCAGGCTGCAGAGGCTCTGGCTGCTCAGGGATTTCATGAGGAACATCTGTACACTGTACACACGTGTCTTTCTGAAAGCTAATGTCTTTATTTTCAGTGGTATCATATACTTGTTCTTGTTGACTATTAATTACCTGATTAGGTAAAGGTTTCTGGGGCTCAGTTTGTACAGAGTTGAATATCTCAGCTATCTGGGAATTGTAAGATACATCCCCTTCTGCAAGAGAACAGATACTTTCAATTTGTAACATAGGTCCAGTCACAATGGTGCTGTCCATAGGCTTAGGCAGAACTTCAGGGCTCAGGGGAGGGTGTTTTCCTAAGCTGCTATCAACTATGTCTGGATCACCCTGTGTTGGTTTGTGCTGCTTTTCCTTATGAACAGGTAGAGAAATCTCTGCTGATGCGTTATTACCTGCTACAGCTCCTATAATATCAAAAGGTAAAGCAACAGTTTCTGTCTGTTGAGTTTGTAAGCTACAAACACTACCTTCCTTAACAACTGGATACAGTGTTTCAGGTAAAATTTCAGGCACTAACTCTTTTCCAGGTAAGGTAGTAGTATCTGAAAGAACTAAAGGTGACACCACAGCAATCTGAAGCTCTGTTCCTTTTCCAACAGCTACACAGGAAGACTCACAACTTGGTGTGAGAACTGGCAATACTGTTTGTGATGAGCTCATCATTTTCTGAGCATTTCCAACACCGGAACAAAAACTCTTAACATGAACTTCACTTGTGGGATTGGAACTGCCAACTACTGTTGTACTGATTCTTGATGTGTTACACTGTTTTTCTTCTAAAGGTTTTGGAATATTTTCTTCTGTGGTTTTTGAAGGTTGGTTTTTCCAAAGAGAAAGGCATGTTGCTAGCAATTCCATAGAACAGTCATTGCCATTTTTAGCAGACATTTCTTTTGCTGAAAATTCAGAATGCTGAATTGGTTCAGTATAAGAAGTATTAGCTGTTTTACTACAACCAGCTGCCATCAAAAGACTTTTATTAATTTTAATTTTTCTTGCAAGTTCTGAAAACTTCTTTTTGATTTCTACTAGAGATTTAATATCCCTCGCCAGCTTTTCTTTCGTGGCATTTGTATCTATTACTTGATTTGTACTTGGATTGTAGGTATATTTTGTTTTTTCTTGATTATTTTGAACAAGTGTCTGAACACCATCCCCAGAAGATCTAACAGATTCACTGTAAGACTGCTTAATATTTATTTTCACCTCAGAGAATTGTCCAATGTTGACTTTCTCATTAGGGTTCTGCCACTGCTGCTTAAAGCCTCTGTAAGTATCTTTCTTTTTTTCAGATGAGTGTACTTCTGAACTCTGAGGAACTTCCATAGGCAAGGGTTTAGAAACAGGCTGAGCATTCTGCACATGTGGGTTTCCATATCTACAGCTGTAAGGAAGGGCAGAAAGTCTTTTGCTGGCTTCTGCAGCATACTGATGCGATGACAAAGGTACAGAATGCTTTGACTGTAAACTCTGTGTATAAGTTGGGAGCTGATTATTTTTAACTTGTAATGATGTAGTAGCTGGCAGTATGTAGGAGTATTGCTTTGGAGGTGGCCTGTATTCAGGATAAGTAAGTTCATTGGATGTATACTGTGTCCAGTCAGTCAGCTGATCTGGTATGAAGTGATTAAGTCCCTGATTTCCTTGATGTGTCATAGGTACTTTTCCAGAATGTACAGGAACCATGTGTAGTTGCATAGAATAGGTATCTGATGTGACAAGCTGATTCTGTGGTGGATGCATGTAAGGCATATTAGTCCCTCCGTCGGAATTATGAGATATGGTTGCTTCTGTATGGGAAGGCAACCAGACATTCTGCATAACTCCTGAAGACACTGTTTGCAAATTGTGGTTTGGTTGTTGTGGTCCTTTACCATTTGTAGATACAACTCTTTCCATTGAAGACTGCGAGGCCACAATTGTTCTGCTAGGCATATTAGAAAAAGAGATCTGAGTCTGAGGAGTTACATAATTTCTGCCACTCAGAAGTGGCTGTGAAACTGAATTTAAATTACCAGAATACATGCATGCTTCTTGGTTATGAGGAGAATAGCTGAAAGAACTTTCAGATGTTGTAGAAGTTATTAACAACTGCTGCAATAAAGATGGCTGGATTTTAGAATATGATGGGGATTTGGCAACATTCTCTGGTTGTACATTCCAATTCATAGTCGATCTGACTTAGCAGTATTGTAAAGTCTGTGGTTTTGAATGTCATAAATCTGCAAGAAATACAAATAAAGATTTTTTATTAAAAACTTTTCTCTCCACCTCTACCCCATCCCACTTTTTTTTTGAGACAGCCTTTCTGGCCTAAAACTTCTTCTGTAGACCAGATTGGCTTCAAACTTATGATAATCACACTGCCTAGACAAAATTTGGGAAAAAAAAATAGAAGCAAACCATGTCTATGGTAACTAAAGAAGGATCTCAAATTAATAAGCTGTACACTTAATCTGGGAAGAGAATTAGTAATGCGAGCTGCAGCAATAATTGAGGAAACAAACTGTCAAGATCAATGATAAAGATTCACTCTGAAGAAAGCTGTTATCACCTCGTTACATTTAAGTGGCACTTTTCTGCTTTTATTATTTTTGAGGTGTAGGTGATGGACTAGAGTCTCAGGCATGCTACGCATTCACTCTAACACTAAGTAGGTATATTAACCCGTTTCCACTTATTTTGATAATTTCTTTAGTCCATGCAATCCATGCTAGTTGTAAAGCAAAGCTTACTTACATAAACATTTCTTACTGAACAACCCCAACACATAATTATATTAAAGTACACAACACTATCTTTTCATAAAATTTCTAAGCAAAAACAAAAATTAATAAATGAAGCTTCCTACCTTATTCTCAGCTACTGAAGAAGCTAAACAGGATTGTAAAAATGTCTGGACAATGTGGAGAGACCCTATCTGGGAAAAAAAAAAAAAAAAAAAAAAAAAAAACAAACAAAATTTAAAAAATTTTTTTTTTTTTTTTTTTTTTCCAAGACAGGGTTTCTCTGTGTAGCCCTGGCTGTCCTGGAACTCACTCTGTAGACCAGGCTAGCCTCGAACTCAGAAATCCGCCTGCACCTGCCTCTACCTCCCAAGTGCTGGGATTAAAGGTGTGCACCACCACCGCCCAGCCTAAAACATCTTTTAAAACAAATGGAATCACACAAAACACAATCTACTTTGTCTGTGTTTCATTATCATACACAGGCAGGTTATTTTATTTCACTAAAAATGTATCTACCTACATAACATTCTACTTGTGGCAAGATCACTCCTGACATACCAAGAAGTGTACTTGAGCCAGCACTGATTGTACATGTCTATAATTAAGAAGCTGAAAGCAGGCAGACAGCAAGTTTAAGGAAGCTTACCTGGGCAACTCAGTGAAGCCCCTCCATCTCAAAGTAAAAAGTTAAAAGTATGAGGGTCCAGATGGTCTGCAGTTTCTTTCTTAAGCACAAACCCTGACTAAGGTGTGGCTACATGACTTCAGAACACTGCAGGCATGAGATAATGTCTAAGTAGAAATGTCCTCTAACACAAACAAGACCACAAGACTAGAGAAGTATGGAAGAGGAACTCAGAGAACAGGGCAAAGAAGCCTTACATTCAATTCTATCTTTAGTAGATAGCTAAACTGCTGTAGGAACAGCTGTGGAAAAAGAAAACTTAATCATTCTTGAAGTGAAGCCAGAGGTCTGTCTAGCACTGCCCCACTTCCAGGACCCTGTGTTGTCCGGGACTGTACTAGCCTAGTCATAAAGACAAAAAAAAAAAAAAAAAGAAAAAGAAAAACATATTTGATTCCTAGTAAAACAAACAAACAAACAAACAAAAAACTACATCACTTGCAATGCACTGGCTGACAGGAGCATCTTCTTTCCCTTTCTTTTGTCAAGACCTTCTTTTGCTTTCATTTGAGTGTACACTACTGAGATAAGAGGAAGAACCCACCCAGGCGGCAGTCAGCACCAAAAGCATAGAACTTTCAACCCCACCCATAGCTTTAGAAAGAGCAGAGGAGCCAGAGTTTAACTCTGCAAATACCACTATTGAGTGAGATGTGATACAAGGTAGTATTGAGAGTGTAGTGTGTGCTGACTGGAAATGAAAACCCCACCTAACCATTTAAAAAAAAGGCTTGCCATAGCCACCTCATCCTTCAGTTTTATTGAGTATAAAAAGACACCCCTTAATTTTACAATAGTCATCAGAAATGCAAGACTCCTAGGAATGAGATCTGGGACTGTCTTGTGGAACTGAGCCCTTTAACTAGTAGAATTTGATGATACAGGATTGGATGGGAGGGCAGGATACCCAGAATGTATACACAAAAAAACTAGAGAGTAAGTTGGCAGGGAGAAAATTCCCTGTTGTCCATGTGGATTATGTGAAGACACACTAGCATTGCTGGCAAACCAAAGGAACCTGCAAGGAGCATACCCTGAAGACAAACTTTAAGATACACAGAAATTCTGGACTTCCAGGCTGCAGAATCAAGAACGCTGGCTGAACATCTTGCTATGTTGTGTGTGTGTGTGTGTGTACACACATAGTACAAAATATCAGTACTTTACCACTGTCCCAGTTCTGGACAAAGCTCCCCAAATAACAACAGATTTGAGACTGGGTCTCACTATTTTGTCTTATCTGACTATTATCTTGAAGTGATCCTCCTGCATCTCTACTTCTCAAGTGCTGTAATTACAAAGCATGTTCAACCATGACCAACTGAAAACAGCTATACATCCTGGTAACCCCATGATGGAGGTTGGAGAATAGAAACCACTGGATCTGGGAATTCTTTGGCCAGCTAGCCTATATGAAATGCCCATTCCTGGCTCTTACATGGGTGCTGGGGACTTAACTTTGGGTCTACTTGGTTAAATAGTAAACACTCTTACATCCTATACATTTTAGTTATTTCATAGGAGCATGTAGTGGTTTGGATAAGATTGGTTCATGTAGGCTCATATATTTGGGTGCTTAGTTCCTATCATTTGGTGGTACTATTTGATTTTTTTTTTTTTTTTTTGGTTTTTCGAGACAGGGTTTCTCTGTGTAGCCCTGGCTGTCCTGGAACTCACTTTGTAGACCAGGCTGGCCTCGAACTCAGAAATCCACCTGCCTCTGCCTCCCGAGTGCTGGGATTAAAGGCGTGCGCCACCACACCCGGCTCTGGTGGTACTATTTGAATGGGATGAGGAAATGTGGCTTTTTGGAAGAGGTGGGTCACTGGGGGTGATGTTAATGTGGATAGACTTTTGAAGTTTCAAAAATGGGGGTATTGTTAATAGAGGTGGCTTTTAAAGCCACACACTTCCAAATTAGCACTCTATACCTCATGTGGACAGACCAAGATAAAAGCTCTCAGCTACTGCTTAAATAGTCTTAGTCATGGTGTCTACACAGCAATAGAAAATTTACGAAGAGCATAAGTTGGTTTTTTGAGCCAAAACATAGGATTTTCTTAAAATTTATCTACTGAAATATATTTTACACATTGAGAGGCATAATATAATTTGAGACATGTTCTCAATGCACAATAGTTAAAAAGGTTAAATGAGGCAGTAAGCCCTTCTACCTGTTTAAATTTTAATCATTATTTTTTAGAGAGAGATTTTCTTCTTTTTAAATCTTGGAGGCCAACTTTTTTTTAATTAATTAATTAATTAAATTTATATGAGTACACTGTCACTGTCTTCAGATGCACGAGAAAAGGGCATCAAATCCCATTAACAGATGTTTGTGAGCCACTATGTGGTTGCTGGGAATTGAACTCAGGACCTCTGGAAGAGCAGCAGTCAGTGCTCTTAAGTGCTGAGACATCTCTCCAGGCCTGGAGACTTTCTTCTTGTTATTTTTAAATTTTCATAAAAATTTCTAAAAGCTTAAGTTTATCAAATACTGTTTTACTTAAGTGACTCTACTATGCTATGCCCAAATCAGAAATAAGCTGGGTATAGTGGATCTTCTTGAATTCATAGCACCTGGAAGGAAGGCTAAAGTAGGTGTATCATAAATTCCAGGTTAGTATGGACTGCACAGCAAGGCCCTGTCTCAAAAACACAAGAAAGAGCTAGGGAGAAGGCTCAGTGAGTACTAGGGTTAGCTGTACCTGTCAACTAGTCTCAATGAAAAACTGTCTAGATTAGGATGCCCTGTGGACATGTCAGTGAAGACTGCTTTCATTATGTTAACTGTTACTGTGACCACTCAGTCTACTATATGCAGCACCATTCCAAGAGTTTGGGCCCTGGACAGTATAAAAGAAATTAGAGCCAGGCAGTGGTGGTGCAAGCCTTTAGGGAGGCAGAGGCAGTTCGAGGTCAGCCTGGTCTACAGATGAGTTCCAGGACAGCCAGGGCTATACAGAGAAGCCCTGTCTCAAGGAAGGAAGGAAGGAAGGAAGGAAGGAAGGAAGGAAGGCAGGCAGGCACGCACGCACGCGCACACACACACACACACACACACACACACACATGCATACATTCTCTCTCCACTCAGGAATACTTCAAAAGTCCTTGCCTTTATCTCTTGCAATAACACACTTTAACCTGGAATTGTTAACCAAATAAACCCTTTCTCCCTTGAAGTTTTTTTTGCCAGAGTATCACAGCAACATGAAAAATTACAGCAAGGCAATGGACAGGGTGCTTGCCATAGGAAATGTAAAGGTTGGCTCCTATGTAAAGCCCAGCATAGTAGCATGCACAGGTAATCCCACTTCCCCTATGAGATGTATTCCATCAGGTTTGAGGTCAGCCTTGGAAATGTAATCTCCTGTCTCCAAAACAAAAATAAAAACAAACAAAACCCCACTTATAACCGGAGTCCATTTTGCATATCCCATTTGATCTCCACTCAGAAACTAGGCCAAGGACCATTTGCTATCTATCCTGCGTGAAAGGTACTTGGCTTCTGCAGTTCCGTAGCTGATCTATCTACCTGACTTGAGTTGCTTTATGGCTGGCCTCTGCAGCCTCCAGTTAGCACCTCAAAGTGTTAAAGCAGGCTAGAGAAAGCAGCCTGTGGGAATTGTGAGGTTCTAAATTGAGGGAAAAGGGGAGGGAGACTTATCTCTGCCCTTTGTTCTCAGTACTTGTACAATTCAAAGCATGTGTTCATGAGGTCAAATAAAGCTCACTTCGAGTCTACACATAAATAAGATTATAACAAAGAATGCCTATGTGCATATACACTAGGAGCAATAATCATCTGGCTTAACTTTTACCATTTGTTACTGGCTTGGACTTCAAAGCCGTCTTTGAAGTTTTATTTAGACAAACTCAAGTCAGTATCTTATCTCCTGTTTTGCACCTGGGGTCCTGAGGTATATATCTTCTTTATGACCTTCAGTTAATGGTTTCTGTGATCCCTTAGAACGTGCCCTAAGTTTTAGAAGTCTGCTGTATCTCTGAATAAAAGGAACTCAAATGTCTGGGGAGTAGAGGGTGTTCCTTTTGGAAACAATGGTAACCTGGGAGTAGAGGGTATTCCTTTTGGAAACAATGGTAACCTTTGCATGCTACCTGTTTCTGCAGAATAAACGTTGTCTTTGCATATTATCTGAATCTCAGGTCTTCCTTCAGCGACTTTCAGACCCTTATAATAACCAGGTATGATAGTTTGCACTTGGAGTTGGAGGGCTAAGGAAAGAGGTGTTCAGATAGCTTACTACACAGTTACAAAACTTAGTACCTAGAAGCAGACAAAGTCTACCATTTAGTTTTGGAGGAGATTTAATCTTATATGGATTACTACTAGTACTATATTCTACCAGAAACCTGAGATGATTATTTTAAAAAGTGTAGGAAGTTATATAAGCTGAGTTGAAGGAGGGTAGAGAGGATGGGGATGAATAGGTAGATTTTTCACTCAAAAATTTTATGAGGATCTTACTAAGATTCTAAGATGGTTAGTTTTAACAATCAACTACATACAACCTAGAATCCATTGCCTAAAATAAGCCAAATGAGGGATTACCTATATTAAACTAACCAGTGGGTGACTTGATTATGCTAATTAAGGTGGTTCTGAAACTTCCTAAGAAAGTAAACTGAACACTAGCATGCATGCTCTCATTCATGCTCTTAACTGTGGGGATGGAACAGGGTGCTTCAAATTCCTGCTTCAACTTCCCCACAATGATAGAATGTAACCTAGAATTGTATGTCATATAAACTCTTTCTCTTAAAACATGCTTTGTTGAGTTATTTGATTGTAAAGACACGACAGCCAGCCCAAATCCGATGGCACTGTGTTTGTGTCTGCCCAGAAATTAACTTCTATATCCCAGTCATTAGAATGCCCAAACCTGAGTAATAATTTACACAGGTCCCCAGGATGACTAAAGGCACTTAATACGGAGCCAGACATCCAATCCTTCAGGGCCGCTGACCTTTTTCTCTGGAATGCCTGGGAGGTCCTAGTGGCCTGCAGGGGAGATAAGAATAGGATAATGGGCCCTGAGGTATTAACAGCTGCCTTTGCTTCTGTAAAACCTTTATTTTATTTTTAAACCTTTAGTTTATTGCCGTGGGAAAGGATGAAATGGTCTTTTTATTACAGTGTAGTAGGAAAGGAAGGAACAACTGAGGGCAATAAAACAATTCTGCCCCGCTGTGGATTCCATGGATTGTTGCAATACACACCTTTCTGATGTCCACCCCTCTCCTTAACCCACCTTCTGCAGGTCATGCTGTTCAGCAATGAGGCCATTGTCCTTCTGCTAGCAGTAAGGATAAACTCATTTCATCTAAATCTGAATTGAGTCTAAGTGTTCGGTCTTTCCCATTGGATTTGAATACCACCATATTATCACAGCAATAGGAAGGAAACTAGGACAGGTGCTATTAACAGTCATATGAAAGACATAAAAGGTCCATCTTGGAGAGTCCAAACTACACATCAATATCCAAAAGTACCTACTTCTAGGTAGTGGACACTAGAAGTGTCTGAGTAGTGTCTACTACCTAGAAGTAGACAAAGTCTGCCATTTAGTTTTGCAGGGCATTTAATCGTATAGGGTATTACTACTGTCACCATTTCCTATGAGAAATCTGAGAAGATACTTATCAAAACTAAATAAATAAGTAAAAGTATGGCAAGCTGAGATGAAGGAGGGTAAAATAATGCCCAGTCAATGTTTGCTGAGTGAATATTATCAGAAATCTCAGAACACTAAGAAAAACTCATTAAAAAAATAGTAATTATAAATGTAAACAACATTTTTATGTGACAGGAAACTTCAGAAATGAAGACTCTAAAGAATGAAGATTAATGGAAACTATCCATTTTCAAGTTTAGATTTAAAGAATGACATGTGATTAGAGAGAGGGCTGGAGAGATGGCTCAGCAGTTAAGAACTAGGTGGTCTTCCAGAGTACCCAAGTTCAATTCCCAGAAACCATCTGTTATTCCAGTCCCAAGAGATTGAATGTCCTTTTTGGCCTCAAATGGTACATATAGACAGAACACCCATCTACATAGAGTAAATTAATTTAACTTAAAAAACTGAGATAAGGGGCTGGAGAGGTGGCTCAGCAGTTAAGAGCACTGACTGCTCTTCCGAAGGTCCTGAGTTCAAATCCCAGCAACCACAAGGTGGCTCACAACCATCCGTAATGAGATCTAACGCCCTCTTCTGGAGTGTCTGACGACAGCTACAGTGCACTTACATATAATAAATAAATAAATCTTAAAAAAAAATCTTTAAAAAAAATGATGATAAAAAGGTAATAACTAATGGACATATGAAAAATTCAGCTACGCTTGTCTGTCTGCTTTTTCTTGGCCTCCTTGTGGTACTTTCCTCTGGGTTTGGGGCAAGAACCTCTGTGAGTGAGGCTGGCAATCCTATAGAAGCAGAGGGTAGAGGGCAGAATAGCCTTTCCACATCTGTGGTTGGCTTCATGATGAGGAGTTTAGAGACAGGAGGATGAGAAGAGTGGAGAGAGACTGACATTAGAGGTCTCTTTTGACTCCATTGGCCAAAGAGCTATACTTTGAAGCTGGGTCCTGAGTCCTCAGGAAGGCTGACAGCAGGAAAGAATTAGTTAACACACTATAATATTACCTAACATTGTGAGGGATTTTGTTTTCATTCCTTGTCTAGGTATATCACTTTCCTGCTCTCTGCCCTGGGACAAATCCTGAATTCCTCCTGCCAATGCCATTCAATGGCCCTTGCAAATGCTGCCTTAACTCCTACCATAGGATATTAAACTTTTCCTTTACATATATATTTTTTGACTTGCCAGCCTGCTTCTTAACAAGCTTTCACATTACAAAATGAAGTTCATACAAACAGTACACTAAAGTGATTAAAGTGAAAACCAGTATTTCTAATTTACAATAAAAGCACCAAAAAGAAAAAAAATCCACTAAAAATTGCAAAATTACAAATGCCAACAATTCAAGGAATTCCAAAAGTATGATTTAATCCATCTATAGTATCTCTGGCCTTCTATATCCTTAACCACAGTGGGGGAAAGGTCAGTCATAGGCTTCCTAGTCTGATAGGTTTTATATAGTCAATTTTCCTAAATTTTACATTATAATACAACTCTAGTCTATAATAAATAAGTTAACCTATCAGAAATGTATATGTGCCAACAACTATAGGTGGGCAAAGCAGTGCATACCTATAGTCCCAGCATCAGAGGCTGGAGAAATAGGGTCACAGCTTTGAGGCCAGCTTTGCCTATGCAGCAAGATCCTGTCAAGAAAAACAGATGAGGGGGTTGGAGGGACGGCTCAGTGGTTTAGAGCATTGACTGCTTTTCCACAGGTCCTGAGGACAATTCCAGGCAACCACATGGAGGCTCACAACCATCTGTAATAGGACCGGATGCCCTCTTTTGCTGTGTCTGAAGACAGCTACAGTATACTCATATAAACAAACAAACAAACAAAAAAGATGAACAAAGAATACAAACTAAATTTAATCAAAGATTAAAAACGAGCTGGACATGGTGGCACATGCCTTTAATCCCAGCACTGGGGAGGCAGAGGCAGGTGGATTTCTGAGTTCAAGGCCAGCCTGGTCTACAAAGTGAGTTCCAGGACAGCCAGAGCTATACAGATATACAGAGAAACCCTATCTCAAAAAACTCAAAAAAAAAAAAAAAAAAAAAAAAAAAAAAAAAAAAAAAAAAAAAAAAAAAAAAAAAAAAAAGATTAAAAAACAAGAAAAATTATGTTGGTACTGATTCTGTCATGTTTCTATTCTCTAAAGATTACTGCATAACAACAGTCTACATAGCACTTACTTTGTATTAAGCATTTTAAATAACCTAGAAATGATGTGAAGTACACAGAATAAGCAGAACTTACAGATGTAAGCATCCTCTGGTTTTTGTACCTCAAGGAGTTTTTTTTAGACAAAGAGCTGAGAATGGAGCTCAATGGTAGAACACAGAAGGCATAGTTCCACAACAGTCCAGAAAAGGAGGAAAGGATTATATTAATCAGTCAAAACATAGGCTACTGAAAAGCCAGCTTGGAAGTGGGTCATTCTTATACCTGGATGAAGGGGAAGGCTGTAAGATCCTGTCAATGGGAACTAGGATGCAGAAGAACAGTCTGTGGCTGTGTAAGTCTGATTCTTGTGGTTCTAAGTGAGTTCAGTGCCTCCAGTTCCCACAAGGTATGCAAGAAGTGACCTAAGCTGGGTTGATCATTAATAAGAGTAAATCATTGTGGCAATTGTTATTTCACCTTTTTTTTTTAAATGAATTCAACTACAATACAAATTCTATTCAGAAGCATGGGCCACTCAATCAGATAACTTAATGCCACAGACTAGATAACATCTCAGTTAACAGCAGACTACATATATACAAGGCTGTGTGGTTTTACTCAATTTTGAACCTATCCCTTATGGCTATATTACTACTCTATAACTAGAATTAAACTTTACAGAAAATACATACAAAAGTAAAATATCATTCTTTGAATTTTGCTCAGTGTCTTATTTTAGTATTTATCCCAAGGAATATGACCCACTAGAGAGAGAGACTATTTAAACAGATTATTTATTATTTATTTGTGTTTGTGCATATGCAATATATGAGCAGGTGGCCTCAGGTCAGGAGGTGTGAAAGACCCTGCAACTGGAGTGGCAGAAGCTTGCAGAGCTGCCCAATACGGATGTTGGGAACCAACTCAGGTTCTGAAAGTGCAACAACTGCCCTTAACTGCTGAGCCATCTTTCTAGCCCTGAAGAACTTTTTTCTTTAGAAAGAGGGTCTCATTCTGTAGCTGAGGCTGGCCTAAAACTCAAAGAAATCCTCTTATCCAAGTAGTAGAAACCTCCCTAGGGTGCTGAGATCAAGACATGTATGTACCACCATGTCTAATAAGCTAGTGGTCTTAAATATCTATAAAGTCCTAACAATTACCTCCAAGTATACATAATAAGTTGATGTGTGGTAAGGAAGTATAAGCCTTCAGAAACATTTCTGCAAGAACTACCACATGTAATCCCAGAACTGTGGAGAGGGAGTCAGGAGGATCAAAGTTCAAAGCCACTCTGAGTTACCCTCTATCAAAAATAAGAGAGACAGACACAGGCAGGCAGTCAACTGACTGATGAAATACAAAACCAAATTAGATATACAAAAATTTTAAGTACACTCCTTAAAAGTACATGCCCCTTGGGGTACAGAGACCTCCTTGTGAACAACTGAATAATTCGTGTTAAGATGCCTGATGGAATTGTTTCCCTGTTATTTATAGGTCATGCAGGCCACTCAAGGGTCTACATTAATTATTCAGAGTCTGTTCAGTTAGCTGTTTACAAGAACTACAACACAGGCTTTTTGTGACCCTTTTCGGAAGTAAAGCCTAGATCTTGCAAACTGAAGGCTGGAGTTAATGATGAAAAGAGACTTAAAACATTTTAATGGTCCCATTAGCCAGAGTCTATCTTCTTGTCAGCACAATAAACAGGGTATGACAGACCCTGCCATCAGTCACACTGCAATCCAGAAGTCATACAGTGTACTTTCTTGGCACCACAAGACCATGGGAAACCATGACTAATAAAGCAGAGTTGATTATTTCCATTCATTACTAGGTTACCAAGGGTTTGGTAATCAGCAAGAACTTGGAGCAGCTAATGAGTGACAGGAATAGCCCCAGGATTTCCCTGTTTCACTTTTTAAGATTTGCAGAACTGGAGGTGGTAAAATGTCTCAGGAGGCAAAGAAGTTTGCTGGCAACTAAGCAGAATTACTTCATTCACTTAGTTACTGACAAACTCCAAAATTTAAGCTACCTTAATCACAGTATTTGTCCACTGGTATGTGTTTTGTGCCAGAAGCCCTGATGAAAAGACAAAGGGAACTAACTAGTTCTATGTCCTTGCCCAGGGGCAGACGTTATAAAGTCTGGTCCAGGTTAGAGCCAGGGCCTCAAAGGAGTTAATGTTTCAGTTTCTGGGAACATGGCTTTTCGCCCTGAAGAAGACTGGAGCTATCTGTCTCAAGGATGTTGAGTGCTCAGTTTGTGGTGCATGAGATATCCTGTGTCTCTTTGTGTACCGTTGCTTGATTAGCTTCCAGATGACTTCATCACATTGTATGATAGCTTTCTGCTGACTTTGTCCCATTGTCCCTCTGTAAATCCTAAGATGCTATTCTTAATAAACTTGCTTGGCACAAATTTCCAAACCTTAGCTTTCCTGTCTTCTTTACTTCTCATCTCCTTATCCTCCCTCCTCTCAGAAACCTGCCACTTTAGAAAGACCCGCTGATCCAAGTCAGTCGTGCAGAATTTAAATATACAGACTTGTCAGGATTTATAGGACTTAAGTCTTTAATGGCATAGTAAACAGTAAATTCCAGTCATGATGCACAAGCTGGCTTAGAACTCATTACACAGTAGAGGCTGACCTCATATTTGTGACCTACAAGCCTCAGTCTAATAGTCCTGATACTACTAGCCTATGCTAAAATGGTCAGCTAAAACAACAACAAAAACCTGTGTGTGTGCATGTTTTGAGACAGGGCCTTACTACATTGCTCTGTTTGGCCAGACCAGATATTTGCCATAAAGAAGATGGGGACCCTGGGTTATACATTAATACCATGCTCAATAAAACTCTCTGGGTCAAAAGAATAAAGATGTTCTCTTAGTAATGTCACTGTATGATTGTCCTCAATCTCAGAGGTCTACCTAACTCTGCCTCCCAAGTATTGAGATTAGAGGCATACACCACCACATGGGGGAAACATTCACATTCAAGCCATAACAATTAGCCAAAAAACTACCCATAAAGAAATGTTTGGTCTCAGATGGCTTCAGTAGTCGCATTAAACCCTGAAAGGTTTAAAATCAACTCTAAACAGAATGTTCCAAGACAAGGAAAAAAAACACCCAACTGAATTCTTTGAACCCAATATTATCCTATACAAAATGAAGACAATCTCTCAAAATACAGACATAAAAATCCCCTCATAAAATATTAATACAAGTAAGTAAAATCCAAGTGCATACTAAAATTCTATGCCATGACTCTGAAATGTATTCCAGTAATTCAAGGATAGTGTAACATCCCAAACTAATGCAAATAAAAATCAATAAAAGATTCAAAAGGATGAAAATCAGATGCTCTCAATAGATAAGACAAAGCTTATTTAAAATATCCCAACTCCCTTTCCAACCTGGGCCCAAGAGAATGGCACCAGGAAAAGGAGGTGAAAGGAAAAAGAAGGGTCATTCTGCCAGCAACTGAAGTAGTGATCTAAGGATAATATAGCATTAACATTCATTCGAAGGACGGGGCTTTAAGAAGTATTCTTCCTCAGCACTCTAAGTGTAGTTGCTAAAAAGGAGATGCGGTTAGGGATAGATAGGGTTAGGTCAGTACTAAGTATATAAGCAGACTGCTTGCACCAATATACATTAATTCTAAACAACTAGCAAGGCCAATCAAAATTGTTCAAAACAAGTGATTTTTAAGTCATTGTTCCTCTTTAAAAGAAAAAAAATTTTCCTTTAAAGTAACCTTTGTTTAATTTCAAATTGAACCCAAGTTTCCCAATTTATACATTTTAGTTTGTATGAAAATAAAAACCTCTGCCTCCTCTAAGATTGCCTAAGAACCCAAGGCAGAGAATAAATAGCACAGCTCAAAGGTAGCTTTCACATCTTCTTTTGTTTGATGGTAGTTTTAACCTCACTAGGCCAACTGTAACTACACCCTTCATTTACTAGTTAATTTAGCATACTAAGAATTTTAAGTACCTCGCCTCCAAAAACAAAAACCAGAATTTCCGGTCCGAAGGTTTTTTTTTTTTCCTTTTGCACTTAGTTTGCATTTCTATAGCCAGGGTTGGTGCAAACTCTTGCTTTACCACAACCTGAATACTTCCTGTTTTGCATGGATTAGTTTCCACAGAAATGGGAAAGAAAGGCTGATAAACCAAGGATTCTTTAAGTTCACCTTTATTATAAAGTTTAACAAGATTACATTTCCCTAAACAGCTCAATTCCTAAAATCAAAGCACTCATAATGTACAGGATATCAGAACTAATCAAACAGGTAAGAGGAAAAGAAAAAAGGTAGGACAAGATATCCACAGGTTGGTTTTGGCCACAGACACCCAGTAGAGAGGAGAGCTTGGCATTGCAAATCTAATCCCAGAATTGGGGAGGAAGAACAGAAGAATCAGGAGTTGAAGGTCATCATCCTTGCTAGACAAGAAGTTCAAGGCCAGCCTAGCTGTGAAATGCCTAAGGCCATAAAAAATAGACTATGTGCCGAGAGCTATTTTAAGAGTGTTCTGGGCTGGAAAGATGACTCAGCAGTTAAGAACACTGACTGCTCTTCCAGAGGTACAGAGTTGAAATCCCAGCAACCACATGGAGGCTCAAAACCATCTGTAATGAGATCTGATGCCCTCTTCTGGTGTGTCTGAAGACAGCTACGGTGTACGTGTATATATAACTAAGTCTTTAAAAAAAAAAAAAGAGTATCTAAGAGGTTGGTGGTTGACTAGTTGTTTTTGTTTGGGAATAATTTTTTAGGCAGGATCACAATATGTAGACTAGGCTGGCCTGGAACTAAGAGATTTGCCTGCCTCTGCTTCCCCCTTGTAACTTGCCACAGTTCCATAATGTAGGTACTATTGTTATCCCATTTACAAATGAGGAAGCTAAGCAAGAAAGTAAAATTCTTCTGAGATTTTACAGTAAGTGGTAGACCCAAGTTGAAGGGGTCAAGCAAGACCTGAACCCAAGTAACATAACTGTATGTAAGGAACAAGATAAGAAAACAATACCATGGATGAATGTAATCATAGAAACCAAACCTAGAGTGAATTTCAGTGGCTAGACCGGGGTAGTTAAGCTACATTTAACCAATAATAATTAAAGCATTCACACATTACTCCATTGGGCGTTTACCTTACTTCAACTTTATCACACTCTCACACAAACTTTGGGCTTGGTTTCTATGGTTACATTCATCCATGGTATCACTTCCTTATCTTGTTCCTTACACTGTAGGAACCATAGCCCCTGTAGGCAGAAGAGGCTTTCTAACAGGTTTTATGGTCATGAACTGGAACCCTAGAGATCACTGAGTATAGGTGCTTAAAGACATGACTGTGGCCCTAAAAGTGGTCCCAGCACCAACATGTGGCTGTAACTGCCCGTAACTCCAGTTCTAGAGGATCCAGGCCTTCTTCTGAGCTCCACACACCAAGCACACAAACTACACTTACATGTGGGCAAAACACTTATGCACCTAAAATAAAACAAGTTAAAAATAAGAAACAGTCCCTGGTACTACATTCACACCAAAAATAAGAGCTAGCCTCTGCCTAGGTAACTTTTATTCACCACCTACCATAATCTTTTCCAGGATAGCAATCTGGCTCAGAGTCCCATCTCTAACACTGCTAAAATTAAAAACAAAACAAACAAACAAACAAACAAAAATCATCTCTCCTCTATCTCATTAAGGCAAGAAATAAAATTGTTAAGTACCATATCAACAACATTATTTCTTAAGCTTTGCCATCAAATCTACTGTGTCCCATTGGTTCTGTGACAGTTTTGTTTGGTGATAGTTTTTGAGTCTTTCACTATGCAGTCCTAGCTAAACTAAAATTTGGTATGTAGACAAGGCTAGCCTTAAACTCAAAGATCTGCCTGCCTTAGTCTCCCAAATTCAAAAGTTAAAGGCAAGCACATGCCAGGCCAAGTTCTGTAGGCTTAACTAGTGTTGATTCAATGATACTCTTTATTCTAAAATAAGTTACTCCATGGTATAATGTAAACAGTCATCCTGTAGAACCAGGATAGGCTTTATAAAAGGCAGACTTACCTGAAAATACAATTTTACCTTTTAGTCTCTTCCACAAGGAGTATATTCACGACTCTAATCCTATGAAAAGCAAGAAACATTTTTAAGAGTTAAGGTCTAGTACATTTCCCTTACAGTGTCACTGAGACCATACTAAGTTTACTGAATTGGTTTCAGGTGTGCTAAAAACAAAACTACTGAACTAGGCTACTCTCAAAATATTCCCTGCCACTAGAATTCACGCGGGCTTCTCCAAGTCCACTACTGTCCTATAATACCAAAGCAAAAATACTTCTTTAGTAATTTTAGTGGACTGACAAAGGAGAACCTTTGTTGAGTGGAGCAATAACTAAGACCTTAGTATATCTTCATGGTAACAAGAAACAAACTTAAGATCCCCTTAACCGTAATACATACATCCAGCAGACAATTTAAATCCTCACGCAAGTTCTCTAGTTGGCCTACTGAAATGCACGCCAGCTCTCCTACCTGTTTTTTCCATTTTTCTAGGAAGGCACTCTTAAGTACCACAAATGCAAACAGCTTCTGAGATGCTGCGGGCCGCGGCGCTCACACAGGCCTGGGTGCTCGAAGAGGGAGCGCAAGGCAATTCCGCTGGGTCGCAGGGGCCAGGGAGCGGAAGACCGACTTAGAAAGAAACCGAAAAACAAAACAAAGCTCTGCTTCTTCTTCCGAAACCGGAAGGGACGCTTAGCTGCAACAAGCCCGCCAGCTCATCAGGCCAACAACCGCAGACCGCGCCCCGCGGGCGACCCCGCGGTACAACGGGGACTCGGGCGGCGCCCCTCCGCCGGGACAGAGGTGGCGAAAACCCAGCCCCGAGCCCAGGGAACCGAACAAAAGCCCGATCCGAAGCAGACCTGCCGCCCGGCGGGTGCTTACACGCCAATAGCAAGAGACGAGGCCTCTGCGCGCAGAGGTTTGGTGGCCGCCTTCGTTGGGGCGGGTCCAGCTGAGTCCCCACTCCGCCCCCGAGCGCTTGCACAAGGGCCGCGGTCCTAGTGCCGGCCAGGTGCGCCTTCTGCAGTCTGAGAGGAGAAGAAAGCTCAGCCCTGCACCTAGAATTTATATGAGAATCACCTGAGGGTGTAAGACGCTCTCCCCCTCCCCACAGGCCTTACAGTCTTATTATGATGGGTCCCTGGAATTAGGTGGGTTACCCAGTGGTCATCGGTTTCTCAGGTTGACGGCAAAAGAACAAAGAACTCCATGCTGGGCTTTGTTTCTAGGGGGTCTAAGAAACACATTGCGTTGGGGTTTTACACTACAAGGGCTTCTGGAGTGAAACGCCAAGGGCCAGTGGAAATATACTGTTGGGGTTCAAGAATCGCCACACAAACTGAAAAGAGTGAATTGGCCTGATGGAATTGGGCTCCTGAGTGCAGGAATTTGTTCAAGAAATGCTCTTTGCTGTTGCATAGTATTTGAGTCTGGGGTATCATTCTTCAGAGATTCATGGACCCTAGCAAAAGTATATGAACAGTGATCTCAGTTAAACAACTTACTGAACACTTACCCTATTAATGAACCTTCAGGACTGCAAAAAGAACCCAGAAACATAATTACTAGTCTGCTCTCAGGGTAGGCTTTTTATAAGAAAAAACAGGCTCAAACATTTAATGCTCAAGAAGGGGAGCTTCTAGGCTTACTAGACAAAGTATTATCAGCTAACCTTTAAGCTGATTGGTCCTAGGTAAGGTATGGAGGTGTACAAGACACCCCTTCCCCCGCCTTACCCTGGGTGCGCGACCCCAAAAACACAATTTGATGACAGATCGCTGCAATGGCAAGAGGTTTATTGTTCCGATGCTTGCTCAACCTCACAGGGAGAGTCAACCCCAGAGCTCAAAAAGCACAATTCTTTTATACTCTTTTTGTGGAGGGTTGAACAGTCATCTTATGTTGGGTCAGCAAAGCAGCAGTATATTTTTAAGCTCATTGGTCAGCTACTAATGTTTCAGGGAATTCTGGCAGGAAGGTCAGGGCAGTTTGTGTTTTTTCCTAGAATTTAGTGCGAGGTGGGGCAGGAGAATTTTTCTGAGATCTGTTATTTTTTTGTTATGGTTATTTTTCCGAGAACTGCTAATCTTGTTTTGGCAGCTCTAGACTTGGTCTGGTCATTTTGACCCCTAAAACTATATTTCTACAGAGGGTGGTACATGGGTGGTGAACATGAAGGACCCTAGGGGCTTTTGCCAGTCTTTCACTCCCTCTCCCCACTTCTGCTTCTCCCTCCCACCAGAGGTCAAGACTAAGTTCCATTCTCCACCCACAGGAACTTTCTTAAGTAAACAATTCTCAGAAAAACCGCAGAATGTACTGACTGATAGTCAGTCACCTGACCCTCTGGAAAGTCCCAGATAGAGTTCAAATGCATGTCATGATCTGCCCATGCTTACTAGCCAATAGATTTAAAGGTCAATATGCTTAGCCAATAAGTTTAAACTGTAACCTTTCTGATGTAACCGGTGCTCCTAAAAGTATAAAAACTGCAATAGCTGTTCAGGGTCACCTTCTAGTCACTCTCCTTGAGAGACTAAGTGAAGGTCAATCCCATCGCATCAGAAAATAAACCTCTTGCTTTTTGCATCAATCTGTGTCTCAGTTTTGGAGGTGTCTCAAAGTAAGTACCACTGACCGAGGGTGGGGGTCTTACAAACGGGGGAATATTGAGATAACATGAGTATTATAATCATAACTTTTTGGATTATTAGTAACATTCTTCAATGTCAGCCACAAAAACCACAGTGAGCTCAAACTCAGGTGCACAAAGTGGTGCCGCTTGGTAATCATCTCTGACAAGCCATTTTAGCCATGACAGTTCATATTGACCTTTGATTTAACAGGCCCTACCTAAAGCTTTGTGCAATTTCTTAAGATTAACGAACATAACAGGACATGTGCTCAGCATGACCTTGCTCTGAGTCAAGTTATTTTTTTGTGTTAATGACTGGCAGGCACATTATAGCAACAATATGAAATCGCTGGTAAGCATGGAAAAAAAGGACTACAGCTAGTGGGGGCAGATTTCAACAAAGAGAAGCTATTGATGACCTCATTATCAATCTGCAAATGAAATGGCAAAATCTTCTACAAGTGCATGAAAGAAAACGCACCCTCTGCTGGATTTAGTGGCATACACCTTTAATCCCAGAATCTGGAAAGGAGAAACAGGCAGAAAGATCTCTGTGAGTGAATGAATCCATCCTGGCCTACATTGGGTTATACAGAGAGACCCTATCTCAACCAAAGAAACAAAAAATAAAAAATTAGAAAATGCTGAAGGGTTCTGACAGGCCCAAACATAGCATGGGTCATTCCCCTTCCCACTTCTCTTTTGCTAAATCACCAGACTCCCCACTAGACTTCCTTATTTGACTACTTTCTTGTGTCTGACTTATTCCTGAGGCTGACCACCAAGGTCCAGCTATGAAAATCAAAAAGCTGAGGCTTTGAAGCCTTGGTGTTACATAATTGGGTAAAGGGGTTAAGGAATGTTATCCTTCAAATTGATAACGTTTGTTCAGACTGCAAGGAGGAACCATACACCTGGGAAAGGACCTCTTTGACCTGGGAAGGAATAACTTGTCCTGTTATCAGTGAGCAGTGCATTCTTTCCTGTTGTTACAAGCTGGCCACAGCTGATATGTCTCTTTTCCAACACTTGGTTGTCTCTCCTATAGCTTGGGGCAGGGGTGGGGTGGGGGTGTGTGTGGTGTGGTTTCTTAACACTTCAAGGACATTAATTTTCAGCACCCAGGCTTTGGGAGGGGGGGAGGTTGCTGGCTCCTTTTTGTCTCTTCAGCTCTACAAAATTATGTGTTAGCCAAAAGAATTAAACACATATAACTCTTTTGGACCAGCTGCTGCAACACAGTGTAGCCCACTAGCCAGAGTTATAACTGTAGGATCAAAGACAGGGAAAGAACATCCTAACCCTGACTTGACCCCAAGCCCAAGAAGTAAGCCAAAGGAAAACCACCTGCCCCTGGCTTGACCACAAGCTCAGAGACTTGGAAATCCCCAATCCCCTGTGTACTGGCTAGTTTTGTGTCAACTTGACACAGCTGGGGTTATCACAGAGAAAGGATCTTCAGTTGGGGAAGTGCCTCCAGGAGATACAGCTGTGGGGTATTTTCTCAATTAGTGATCAAGGGGGAAAGGCCCCTTGTGGGTGGGACCATCTCTGGGCTAGCAGTCTTGGGTTCTATAAGAGAGCAGGCTGAGCAAGCCAGGGGGAGCAAGCCAGTAAAGAACATCCCTCCATGGCCACTGCATCAGCTCCTGCTCCCTGACCTGCTTGAGTTCCAGTCCTGACTTCTTTCAGTGATGAACAGCAATGTAGAAATGTAAGCTGAATACACCCTTTCCTCCCCAACTTGCTTCTTGGTCATGATGTTTGTGCCTAAGACACGCTGTTACTCCTCCTTAACCGCCAAACAATGTTTCTATCTTAAGATACTTTGAGTATGCTCCAAAGTATAAAAGCCTTCCCTCAGTTCAACAGTGCTGTTTCGAACTGTTCAGACACAATCATCATGCTGTTTTTCTCCCCGAATAAATTTCTTGGGTGAGGTTTGTTCCATGGGGTGAATTTGTGGTATTCATTGACTTTGGACTGCCAAGATGCCCTTGTTCCAGAAAAGCCCTTACATTGGTGTCATAGGCTCTCCTGGTGCCTGAGCTCCCTCTCAGGATGTGAGCCACCCTAGTACCCTAACCCTCATCTTCAGACCATAGGAAAGACTCACCATCTGGCTCACCTATCACTCAGTACCTCATCCACCAGGGGTCATTTGGTAAGTTTCCCCTAAGTCAGAGGAAATGACTATTGAGTGTCTGGCATTCCTCTGGTACTCTTGGAAGTGAGGATATCCCCAACAAAGGTCTTTATGGCTACTGCAGACCCTCTTCACTGACACTTCCCCTACCACCACACACACATATACAACCTCAAGAGATGAAATTCTACAGCTTCCTTAGGCCCGATAGGATTATTGTGAACCTTTCATACCCCACCCTTCCTTCCTCCCTTTCAAGAACTGCCTGTAATCCCATAACTTCTCTATGCCCTCACAGCTTTCATCACTATGTGATCCTGCTCCCATTTATTTCCCATGGATGAGACCTCGTTCCTGAGTTCAGTTCCTTGCCTTCTGTAGAGACTTTTGGCCCCATCGAAAGCCCTGGTACCAGGTGCTGAGTCTCCTCAGGCTCTTAGACCTGACCCTGTTGAGTGCTGTGACAACCCACTGAATGACTTGGTCCTCCCTAAGGATACCACCAACTATAGCTGCTTCGACATCACCCCCATCCATGGGAATTGTATCATCTATACCTTCCTGTTACCCCTTGAGATGCCTCTTACAAAACCTCCAGCCTCTCTACTTGGTATCCAACTGAAGGGTCCCAGAATTATTCACTTTTGCAATCATATTTGACTTAACCCTCAGCTCCTTTTCTCCCTCCAGCCCCTCTTCCCTCTCCAGAAACAGGCCACCCTAGTCATTGCTCTCTGGCACCCACTTTTAGCCCACCAATAGGCTTCAATCCTTCTGCTACTAGTTCCTGCTCCACCCTCAGCCTCCCTCTACCTGGCCTAACCCAGCCTCAGTTTTCCCTTTGCAGGAGGTTGCTGGGACTTACTAATATCTCTCTCTCTCTCTCAATAGAAAAAAAGAGAAGAGGTGGTGGTGATCTTACACTGTTCCAATATATTATTCAATCTTAGAACCTCATTTGCCATGACATTTTTTTGGTTTTTTTTTGGGGGGGGGCGCTTTTTTGTTCGTTTGTTTTTTGAGACAGGGTTTCTCTGTATAGCCCTGGCTGTCCTGGAACTCACTTTGTAGACCAGGCTGGCCTTGAACTCAGAAATCTGCCTGCCCCTACCCCTGCCCCTGCCCCTGCCCCTGCCCCTGCCCCTGCCCCTGCCTCCCACCACCGAGCCATTCTCACCAACAACTTTCTCCTCAAAGAAAGGCAAGTCACCATGCCTTTGTCTGGGGGGGGGAGGTGGGGGGAGAAAGGCAAGTCAGGTACCAGCCTAAAGCATATGCAAATGAAATTCATCAAACTAATTCTGTTTACCCAATCAGAGCAGAGGTGGTTCACCTTCCCCCACCCCCCTCCGGAATGTAGTTTTTACTACCTACTTTAAGCTCCAGGCAGACCTCACCACCAGCCCCACCCAGGTTCCCTCAGATCCACAGATGAAAGTCACATACACTAGCTTATTTTTTATATGCTTTAGCTCAATGGCTGGGTTCTTCTAAGCCTTCCTTGGTTATCACACCCTTTTCACTCCTAGTTCAATACCCTAAATCTGCCCCCAGCTTTTTCCTAATGGCCACTCCACCCTAGATCTCACATGGCTGGTGGCTTTTTTTTCATCTGAAGCATAGCAAATATTTTTTCCTTCCTGCATCTGCTAGCCTGCGTGCAGGAAAACTGGAAGTCCCTCCTCTTCAGCCCAGCTCATTGGCTAGCATTTTTATTGAACCAATAGGGGAACAGGACCTTCAGTTTTCACATACAGATTCCCAATCTAGTCATCAGAACCACTCCCTTAGTTCCTTTGGAAGGACCTACAATACTCTGAGAGGTAGTGTGGGTATTAGGGATCAAGGTATAACTTTCTACTTGGCTGCTCTCCCTAAGGCTATGATTAAAGCAGTAAATTATGGAAAAAATACAAAAAGTCCTCCAGGACAAATCATAAAAACCCTAGGCCGCCTTATAATGGCTCTTTTCTAATATGCTGTTAAGGCCTGGGAAACTGCTGCCATCTGTTATTATTGTAGCCATGTTGTCTTATGTCTGCAGCCAGCCATCTTATGCTGTTATGAGGAAATTGTCTTATGTACTGTTATTAGGAAACTTTCTCATGCTTGAGTTGATTGTACATTCTGTTATGTTCTATGCTTTGGTGATCTTGGAAACTGCCCCAAATCCTTGTTCTACTTTAGAACCAATCACACTAAAGTTTAAGTCTTTAAGACCTCCATGGGAAACTGATATCCTGTTTGGTAAGTTGAGACATGAATGTGAGGCAAGTTGCCCCTCCACAATTGAATAACCCAACCAGTGGGAGCAGGATAAGTGTACCACAATGACATGTCCCTAAGGAAGTCCTCTATCCCTAAATCCTGATTGGTAGGATAATTTGGCACAGATGTTTGTGGATTTCAGGCTTAAAAGATCAGTAGTATTCTGGCTTAGGGTTGCAGTTTCAGTTCCTATGCACACTCTGTGGTGGTTTGAATATGCTTGGCCCATTGAGGGGCATTATTAGGAGATGTGAGCTTGTTGAAGTAGATGTGGCCTTGTTGGAAGAAGTGTGTCACAGTGGGGTAGGCTTTGAGACCCTCCTCCTAGCTGCCTGGAAGCAAGTCTTTTCCTCTTTACCTTAAGAACAAGATGTAGAACCTTCAGTTCCTCCAGCATCATGCCTGCATGGATGCTGCCAGGCTTCCTGCTATGATGATAATAGACTGAACCTCTGAACCTGTAAACCAGCCCCAATTAAAAGTTGTCCTTTATAAAAGTTGCCTTGGTTATCATGTCTCTTCATAGTAATGGAAACCCATGACCAATCAATTCCAGCTATGCTTTCTTTTTTTTTTTTTTTTTTAATTTTTTTTTAAAATTTTTTTCGAGACAGGGTTTCTCTGTGTAGCCCTGGCTGTCCTGGAACTCACTCTGTAGACCAGGCTGGCCTCGAACTCAGAAATCCGCCTGCCTCTGCCTCCCGAGTGCTGGGATCCAGCTATGCTTTCAATAAACTATCTCTGTTTAAGTGACATCAGTGTCTGAGTAGTTTATGGGGCATTTCTTGATCCCCAACAATAGCAATCTGGATCCCAAGAACCCTGATGGAAAACAACACCTCATGACCTACTTCTCCCAGGGTTTCCCCGACATTAGAGCCAAACTTAAATGAAGAAGCCTGAAAGAGGTGGTCTTCAAGGTATACCATGGGAAGAGACTAAAAAGCCACCAAACAAAAATACCTGATGTTGGCTAAGGCATTTCAACTAGCTATAGCAACAGCCCAGGCTCTCTTGCCTCCCAAAGCTAGAGGACCTTGGGCCCAGTCACTGGGCTCAGGCAAGCTTGAGCCCCTTTAAACCACTATAGAGGAATTTTAATCCAGCAACATGGCTGCTCTGATCACATTCAAAGACTTTCTAGGTCTGTGTGCTCTGGCTGGAATGTAGACATGCCACACACCTTTAATCCCTCTGGTTTGAATACAGACATGCCCTTAGTACACACCTTCAATCCCCAAACAATGTTGTCTAATTGAGGGACAGATAATGTGGTAAATCAGAGAAAGCTTTGACAGAATAAGATATACTCAACTTTCACAAGAACAGCACAGGGAAGGGAGGCTACTTAAGAGAGCACAGGGAGAAACAGTGGAGTTGAAGTCAGTTTGTCAGTTGAATCAGTCAGTTGGAATTCAGTTGAGAGGTAGTGCAGTGGAGTTGAGTTGGTGGCAATTCAGTTCATGGAGTTCAAAGGCAGTTTTTACCAGAACAGTTTTATAGACACAGGTGAAAATAGAATGAGTCAGAGAATGAGAAGGAGCCAGAAGATTAGAACAAATTGCTAGAGTTAGTTTGAGGACAAGCAGAGCAATTCAGTCAGAAGCTGATAGATGCCAATTTCAAACTGTCAGCATAGAGAAAAGTTTGAGCCAGAACAGTTGAGTTGAACAGTCAGCCAAAGTTCAGAAAGAGCTAGAAAGGATGAGCTTATTCAGCAGTAAGCCTCCAAGACAATTACATCTAGTGAATAAAAGTTACTTTTACAAACTACCTCTACTATGTCTTTCTTACTTAGGGTTTCAATTGCTGTGAAGAGACACCATGACCATAACAACTTTTATGAAGAAATATGTAATTGTGGCTGGCATATAGTTAAGAATTTTAGTCCATTATCATGGTGAGACACATGATGGCATGCAGGCTGATATGCTTGTTAGAGGTAGCTGAGAAATGAGAGTGAGACTAGCTTGAACATCTGAAACCTCAAAATCCACCCCCAGTAACACACTCCCTCTAACAAGGTCACATCTACTCCAAGGCCACACCTCTAATAATGACACTTCTGTGAGTCTATGGGGTTATTTTCATTCAGACCACCATGTCTAAAATGACATCAAAAGGGACATTGGGCTGTTGACTGGCCCCATGTCGCTCAGTGCAGGCATACCAGACCCAGGTGCCCAGATTGCCCTCTAGCTGCCCTCTTAGGCATGGTCATGGGTGACTGAGAGGACATAGGCTCCCTTGCCCAACCATCATTATCTCTGACAGAGAGATCTGGGTAGTCAGAATAAGGGCAACCCACCTCTGTCCTTCTGGAGGTCTACTTACTCAGTCCTGGTGGAGTTTTATGGACATACCCCTCCTATGTTGTATAAGGATGTATGTAAGGACATATGGTAAAGACAACCTTATCAACCTTACCAAACTCTACCACTTATTTGTTTCTTAAAGGGTACTGACCTTACTTACTTCTTCCTAGTGGTATGAACCTGTTCCGTCCTCTTGCTGGGGATGGAACGCCTAGCCAAAGCAGGAGCCTCTATTTGTTTTACTTTTCCCATCATCTTGACCTCAGGCTCAGAAGCCATTCCCTTTCCTCTTTTTCCTCTAAATCACACAATCTGACATATCTTTTTCCTTGCCAACTGAATTAGTCAGGGTTCTCTAGAGTCACAGAACTTATGGGTAGTCTCTATATAGTAAAGGAATTTATTGATAACTTACTATCTGCAGTCCAACTCCCAACAATGGTTCAGTAGTAGCTGTGAATGGAAGTCCAAGGATCTAGCAGTTACTCAGTCCCACACGGCAAGCAGGCGAGGAGTAAGAGCACGACTCCCTTCTTCCAATGTCCTTATATGGTCTCCAGCAGAAGGTGTAGCCCAGATTAAAGATGTGTGCCACCACACCTTTAATCCCAGATGACCTTGAACTCTGAGATCTCCCTGACTTAATCTTCTGGAATTCATAGCCACTATGCCTCAAGCTCTCCATACCAAGATCCAGGTCAGAAACTTGTATCTCCCACCCTCCAGATTAGGATCACTGGTGAGCCTTCCAATTCTGGATTGTAGTTCATTTCAGATATAGTCAAGTTGACAACCAGGAATAGCCACTACACCAACTTCTCAAGTACATCTCAGAATATGGAGCACTCAAAAGCCCTCTGTGGCCAAAAGTCACCACCCTCTTATCTAACTACAAAACCTTTTTACTCTTATTGAAAGCAAAATAGTGATATGTCTCCCACCCACCTGGGTCTTGTTGTCTGGAAAATTTTATCTGTCTGTTTTGGGTGTGGAGATGGGTCTGTGTTTTCTGGTGTGTCCTTGTTTTCTGGACATAAGTTGTGTTTTCTTATGGCAAACATGGGGCTCGAGATGGAAATGGGTCAGACTCAGTTGAATGTATAAATGATGGTAGCCATCACATGTTTGGTCTCTGGGTGTGTGAGCTTTCTATTGGTTTTGTTTCTGCTTTTTCTGATGCTGCCTGACCAGTCACTACCATTAATGCCAATGCCACTTGCTTTGGCTGCTTTGATGGCCAGTACTCAGAATTTATCTCTGGGATTTCTGGTTACTGAATTCTGGATTATATTTAGTAAGAATTCAAATAGCTTTGAGTATGGATAACATTAAAGTTGGTTTATGCTGTTCCTTTTTATTTGGAAGCAGGTTCTGGAGTTGGGTTATAGCCCCCTCTCCTCTAGACCCAAACATATTTGTTTAAAGGTTTTCTCCAAAATCTGTCCTACATTTGGAGGGCCACCTGACTACAACAGAGAAAGAAGAGAAAAACAAAACAAGGATTTAAAGGAATTTACTTTGCAATGATTGCTCTCAGTAATAACTACTCATATCTCTGGCAAATGATTAGATGAAAAATGTGTGAGCTTAAGTAAATTCTGAAGGTCTGAAAAAAGTGTCTGAGGATGTGAACTTTGGTGTTTGAAGGTATGTAAATGCAAGTTATAAAGGTATAAGAAAGCAATCTAAGGTATGAAAAATGTTTCAGATTTCTCACCCTGCTATTTTGAAGGTTTGGAGTTTTAATATTGATCAATGTGTTGTGGAAAATATTAAAAAGAAAGACAAGTTCCCACTCTAGACCCAGTTACTCCCTGCCCAGTGGCAGTCTTGCCACCACTGTCTTTATTTATATAGCCCCAGCAGCAACTGATCATGGTCCTCTCAGCTCCGGTTTGCTTATCTCAGTGCCACCTGTACCTTCTCAGCTATTTACCTCCAGTGGCTAGTTGTCACAGATCCCCTTAACCCAGTAAATCAAAACTCTAGAAGCTTATAATTAATCAGTCAGATTTATATATCAATAAATTCTCAATTCACAAGATTCCCACACAATAATTTCAGAGCCAATAGATAATGATACAAGCTGCCCACCTAGAATAGACAAGTTATCCCAATTATTCTGTCCTTTATGATATTTATAGCTACCTGTGGCTATTTATAGTCACATGGAATCTGAATCATCCTCCTCTTGTTCCATTTTTCTTCCTCCTTCTTCCAGTCTCCTCCGGCTCCCTTTTCCCTGACCAATCATAGGTCTCCTGCTGGACTAATATTAAAATTAATTGGACAGGAAAAATCCTGCCATATCAATGGAATTATGTTAAATTGATAACGCACTAACTACTATTTCTGTCATAAGCTCAAGATTTAAAATTTCCTCTGTCTTTGAGGCATAGACAAAAATGTGCTTCTCATCATGCTAAAATATCTCCATCCAATTTGTATATTCAGATCTCTGCACGGAGGAAAAATGTCCATGCTTTTTTTTTTTTAAAGATTTCTTTTATTTATTATATGTAAGTACACTGTAGCTGTCTTCAGACACTCCAGAAGAGGGAGCCAGATCTCATTACGGATGGTTGTGAGCCACCATGTGGATGCTGGGATTTGAACTTATCACCTTCGGAAGAGCAGTCGGGTGCTCTTACCGACTGAGCCATCTCACCAGCCCCTGTCCATGCTTTTTAAACCAAAGCCAGATACAGAACAGAAACTACTTCACCGATGGGAGTAGCTTCATCAAGAACAGAACCAAATATGCAGGAATGATGGTGGACTGAGATTCTGTTGTTTGGACAACTGCTCTGCTGCCAGAAATATCAGCCAAAAAGGCTGAGTTGACAGCTTTAACTTAGGCTTTGAAGTTGGCAGAGGGGACTATAACCAGCATTTAAACTGACAACAGATATAGCTTTGCCCATGTACATGGGCTCATGTACATGGGCCCATATAACAAGAGAGAAGATTATTGACTGCTGAAGAAAAGATCATCAAAAATAAGGAAGAAATACTTACTTTGCTGGAGACATTATGGCCTCATTTCAAAGTGGTCATAATCTATTTCTCTAGGCATCAAAAAAGAATATCAGATATAGCTCAAGGGAACAGACAAGCTGATAAAGCAGTATGGAAGGCCTAGCAAGCATTCACTACCAACATTCTGGTAGCCTTACCATCCACAGTGCTCCCAGTGTAGGAAGCCGCACCTGGGCTTCCCTGCAGCAGTGAATGCCACTGCAACCGGGCCTCCCCAGCGAACACCTCCGTAACCAGGGCAAAGCCGCCCTGAGAGGCCCCGCCTCCGAGAAGCCCCGGGCTCCGAGAGGCCCCGCCTCCGGGGAACCCCGGGCTCTGAGAAGCCCCACCTCCGGGGATCCCCGGGCTCCGAGAGGCCCCGCCTCCAGGGATCCCCGGGCTCCGAGAGGCCCCGCCTCCGAGAAGCCCTGGGCTCTGAGAAGCCCTGGCTCTGAGGAGCCCTGGGCTCTGAGAAGTCCTGGCTCTGAGAAGCCCTGGGCTCCGAGAAGCCCCGGCTCCATAAAGCCTTCCATTCAGTGATAGCCCTCCGGCCCTCCACCATTACAAGATGGCGGAGGACTGGCCGGCTGTCAGGAAAGAGAGCCTAGTGCGTATGCGCAGCTCTCTCCTCAGGCCCTCCTCAGGCAGTAGCCCCTCCCGAAGGGAAAATATGCTAATGAGGCACTGCTTCTAGTACCAATGAAGGGAAAATGTGCTAATGGATGTGGCTTGTGGCACCAATGAACGGGCCACATGCAAATGAGGTGTGGCTTGGTGCACCAATCAGCAACCACTATGACACCCCTCCCCCTTCCCTGGGAGTGTATAAAAGCAGCAGCTCTGCTGCTGTCCAGAACCCTGGGAATCAACTATCAAGGTGCTCCAGAATAAAGCTGACTGAGAAGATCCCGGTGGTGGCGTGTCTTTCTTGCTGCTCGACGGAGGAAGCAGGGAGGCACGCCCCAAGTGGTGCCGAGAACCCGGGAACTGAAGATGATCTGAACTGAAGAAGATCTTCGTGGGAACTGAAGAAGATCTTCGTGGGAACTGAAGAAGATCTTCGTGGGATCTGAAGAAGATCTTCGTGGGAACTCTTCAGGAACTGAAGATTATCTTCGTGGGATCAGAACTCATCAGCTAGGAGTGGCGGTACCGGTAAGCTTCCCGGAATATTTTAGAGAGGATGCTTCCCTATATGAATCCATTTTGGATTGGGGTGGCCATTTTAGTCTTAACGGCCCTCCAAACACTGTCAGAAGCAGTAAAGCAGAGTGGCAAAGATAAAACAGCAAAAGGGAGGCTAGAACCTACTCTTAAA
>LR749533.1:156448-169260 GCA_902729485.2 Mus minutoides
AAAAGATAAGCCTCAGTAAAGTTCCCAGGTAAAAAATTAAGGGGGAACAAGAAAAGGGGATTTACCCCTCTCAAGGATAAAGTTCCCAGGTAAATGGGACAAGAGAAAGTTCTCAGGTAAGAGACAATAAAGAAAAGGATAAAGTTCCCAGGTAAATGGGACAAGAGAAAGTTCTCGGATAAGAGACAATAAAGTTCTCGGATAAGAGACAATAAGGTTCTCAGGTAAGAGACAATAAGGTTCTCGAGTAAGAGACAATAAGGTTCCCAGTAAGGGACGAGGCAGAGTAAGTATAAAGTTCCCAGGTAAATGGGACAAGAGAAAGGTCTCAGGTAAGAGACAGTAAAGAAAAGGACTGCAGTTAGAAAAGGAGTAAATAACCATGGGCACTTCTCATTCGCACACATTTTTTTTTGGCTCTTCAGGAGCTGCTTATATCAAAAATTTTAAAAATCAAACAATCCACCCTTGATAGGTTTTTGAAGGAGTGTGATACCGTGGCCTCTTTGTTTGCGGTATCAGGGAGTCTTACTGTTCTCTGCTGGGACAAACTTGGCAGAGACCTAGATTTTGCCTGGAATCAGGGCACATTGAAAGCAGGTGTGAAACTAGAGTGGATGCTATGGTTTTTCTTAGGATTTTTGGAACCAGTAAATTTTTGCAATTGCCATCCACAGTCATGGAAAAGGAATGTTTTGTTTAATGTGTCTTTGAAGGGTAGCTTTTGTGCTCCTATAAAAAGAGTCTATGTGGGATGCATAAGATGGTTTCTTTGGTATCAGGATAGAGTCCTGTGGATTATTCCAAATATGGGCACCTCCTCAACCTAGGTGGACAGCTCAATGCAGAGCTGAAAGAGAGTGGTTGTTTACCTGGACAGGATGTTAAGATTAATATCTATAGCTTTTGAGATTATTTAGGAGCCAAAGTAGGAACAAAACAGATAGTGCCACAAAAGGTAGAGTTTAGGAAGGATAATTTGAGGACTTTAAATGATTTCCAAAGATTATTAGGTGACATTAATTGGATTCGATGTTACCTGAAGATACCAATTTATGAATTAAAACCTTTCCATTATTATCTCTGTTTAATCTGGGTCATGGCTAGGTCCAGACCTGGTCATTTCACAGTCCCGGGGAGCGGTTTGTGTTTTTTCCTAGGGAAAAAGAACCAATTTGGATACCGAGACACTGATACGAAGAGTGCCCCCTCCCGTGGAAGACACAGCAGGGAGTTGTCGGAGTATCTTCAAGGGAATTGGAGTGCAGAGGCAGAACGACTGTTCCAGAAGGTCCTTATCGAGATTTCCATCCTGAATGGCACCAGAGTCGACCCTGTCACCTTGAGAGACGTCATCTCTTGGCTGTCCAATGCCTTTTCCTTTTCTAAAGAATGGCTAGGATGCTACTTTGGGGTGTCCTGGTGTTTGCGGGTTGTATACTTTGCCTCTGGTTGTTATGTTGTACTTTGCCTCTGGTTGTTATGTTGAATGAGATGCACTCAGGCCCGACTGAAAGCTGTCGTTGTTTGAGCCCTGATGGCCATAGATGAGGGCATTTTGCCCAAGTTCTGGTTGGCCCCTCTTAAAAGTCTGTAATGATTTCCTAGCAGACTGGTTTGCTGATACTTCCCCGGTTTAGGGACAGACCTAATGACTCTCACTATACCACCTCAAAGGATAACGGAGTAAGGAAACTTAATTTTGCTGACAGAGTGTCACAATACAGTGCAGGGGATGTTCCATACAGGACAGATTCCTCAAAAGTATGTCAAATGGCATGGAGGTTTTGTGTCATCTTGACCTATCCTCCTCCTGATAAAAAGATATGGAGACGGGTACAATCTCTCACAATTGATAAACAATTTGACCTCTGTTACAGCCAAGTCCGCCAGCAACATGCTGGTGGCATCTCCTCCTACTCCAGAACTCTGCAGAGACAGACTGGTGGTCGTGTCTGATGGTAGCCCGATTTCCTATCAGTCACTTGTCAAAGGCTGCTCCCTCAGGCCGGGGTGTTCGCTGACCAGATTTGCAGGACTTCATATTTAATTAATAAAGAAGGGGGAGATGTAGGAAGCTGTACCTGGGCTTCCCCGCAGCAGTGAATGCCGCTGCAACCGGGCCTCCCCAGCGAACACCTCTGTAACCAGGGCAAAGCTGCCCTGAGAGGCCCCGCCTCCGAGAGGCCCCCGCCTCTGAGAGGCCCCGCCTCCGAGAAGCCCTGGGCTCCGAGAGGCCCCGCCTCCGGGGATCCCTGGGCTCCGAGAAGCCCCGCCTCCGAGAATCCCCGCCTGCAAGAAGCCCCGGGCTCTGAAAGGCCCCACCTCCGAGAAGCCCCGGGCTCCGAGAGGCCCCGCCTCCAGGAGTCCCCGGGCTCCAAGAGGCCCCGCCTCTGAGAATCCCCGGGCTCTGAGAAGTCCTGGGCTCTGAGAAGCCCTGGCTCAGAGGAGCCCTGGGCTCTGAGAAGCCCTGGCTCTGAGAAGCCCTGGGCTCCGAGAGGCCCCGCCTCCAAGAAGCCCCGGGCTCCGAGAGGCCCCGCCTCCAGGGATCCCCGGGCTCCGAGAGGCCCCACCTCTGAGAATCCCCGGGCTCTGAGAAGCCCTGGGCTCTGAGAAGCCCTGGGCTCTGAGAAGCCCTGGTTCTGAGGAGCCCTGGGCTCTGAGAAGTCCTGGCTCTGAGAAGCCCTGGGCTCTGAGAAGCCCCGGCTCCATAAAGCCTTCCATTCAGTGATAGCCCTCCAGCCCTCCGCCATTACAAGATGGCGGAGGACCGGCCGGCTGTCAGAAAAGAGAGCCTAGTGCGCGTGCGCAGCTCTCTCCTCAGGCCCTCCTCAGGCAGTAGCCCCTCCCGAAGGGAAAATATGCTAATGAGGCACTGCTTCTAGTACCAATGAAGGGAAAATATGCTAATGGATGTGGCTTGTGGCACCAATGAACGGGCCACATGCAAATGAAGTGTGGCTTGGTGCACCAATCAGCAACCACTATGACACCCCTCCCCCTTCCCTGGGAGTGTATAAAAGCAGCAGCTCTGCTGCTGTCCAGAGCCCTGGGAATCAACTATCAAGGTGCTCCAGAATAAAGCTGACTGAGAAGATCCCAGTGGTGGCGTGTCTTTCTTGCTGCTCGATGGAGGAAGCAGGGAGGCGCGTCCCACTCCCAGCAATCCGTGAATATACTGCAGAGGACAAATAGGATCAGGCCAAATGTCAAGGAATTGATAAGGGAAATAGATGGCTACACACTGCAAAGGGCTGCCCCATCTTACCTAGGAGTTTGCTAAACAACCTACCTATCAGATTCATCAAGTGTCACACCTGGGTCACTAAAAACTAAAGGAACTGTTCTGAGAGGCATGATACAAAATAGTTTATATGGGTCAATTAATAGATTAGGTGATTTCAAATTGCCCTACCTGTCAGGCCAAGAACCCAATCAAAATTACAGAAACCAGAATCAGAAGCCAGCCACCAGGAGCTAACTGGGAAATAGACTACACAGAGGTAAAACCAGGTATATATGGTTACAAAATATCTGCTAGTTTTTATAAATACCTTTTCAGAATTGGTAGAAGCCTACCCTACAAAGAAGGAGACTGCCAGTGTAGAAGCAAAGGTGCTTCTGGAAGACATTATACCCAAGTATGGTTTGCCTACACTCCTTGGGTCTGACAATGTACCAGCCTTCATCTCTCAGGTAATTCAATCTTTAGCACAGGTTCTGGGGACCAACTGGTGCCTGAGCCTGGCAGTCAGACAATGGGCAATCCACAACTTGGGGAGTGAGGATTTGAAAGAAGAATCAGAGAGATTAGAAGTCGGGAAGGGTAACAGTAAGTACTGTCCTCTGAGTTTATTCTCTCAGTGTCTTTTAAAGGCAAGCAACACAAAACATGACCAATTCCATGAAATTTAAAGAATGATCACAAATGCTTACATGACAAGCTTATGGTACACAGTATCTATGTTTGACCAAGGCCATTTCCTTGAGACTTGGACAGTCTCTCCAGGACATATGCATAAGTGGAGAAACTTTACAGGATATAACACATGCTTTAAATAAAAACAGAGATGTCAGCAGACTTATTCATGATTAATCATAAGCAAGAAGTCAGCCAAAGTTGACTCTAGATGTGTTCCCCCCAAATTGGAAATTACATTGTATAGATAGACCCCAGGGTTCAAGGAAGGTAGAGAGGATGAATAAAACCCTGAAGGAGGCCTTGGCCAAATTAACCCTTGAAACTGGCAGTGATTGGGTGTCTCTCCTACCTTATGTTGTATATAAGCCCAGGAACATGCCTTATACATTCGGTCTTACACCCTTTGAGGTCCTATTTGGGAAACCCCCTCCCATACTGCCTAATCTCCAGTCTGACATTCTAGTTGAATATGACCAACATAAGTTAAATGTTTGGAGGCTCTCCATAGAGTCCAGAAGCAACTCTGCCCTGCCATACATGAAGTGAAGAAGTTAAGTTTTTAAATAAAGTAAGATGGAGTCACAGATGCCACTGTTAGTTAGTTATGAGAACCTGAACTTTTGAACTTTTGTACTCTTGGCTAAAACTCCTGGCCACACGCCTAGAACATCCTGTTAAGAAAAACATTTCCTGGAACAACCACAGAATGTTCCAGGATGTTTGCATAAGAGTTTCATAACAAGTTCAGTTATGGGTCAAGCTGTACTTTGGAAGCTTTCCACTGCCCTCCCTCACTGTGGTTTTTGCCTATATAAGCTCTGTAAAATCATTGGTCGGGGTCGACACTCCTCTATACTCTCTGTGGTGTATGAGTCTCGACCCAGCATGCTGATCTGTGCACTTGTCCTGCCTTACTTTCAATAAAATCCTCGTGTGGTTGCAGCAAGTTCGGTCTCGGTGTCCTTCTGGGTGCGCGCCTGTCCCGAGGCTGAGTGAGGGTCTCCCTCCGGGGGTCTTTCAGAAGTTCGAGTCTACTTCCTGAAACCTCCATTGCTTTGAACCAGGTGACAGAGTCTGGGTTAACAAACATAACCACAAAACTCTAGAACCTCACTGGAAAGGGCCTCATGCTGTGATCCTGATCATGCCAACAGCTATTAAGATGGACAGGATCCAAACATGGATACACCACTCCCATGTTAAGGCTGCCAGGAAAGAGACAAAGCTCCCAGATAATTATTAAAGCTAATTTTCTCACATAAAAATAGACTCTATGTCTAGACTTGATAACTACAAGCTGTGTGCCCAGAGAATCACATAGGACTTGCTATGTTTGTTTGTTTGTTTGTTTGTTTTAATTACCTGTTGTCTGGTTCATTTGCCTTGAATGTGTTCTCTATTTCAGTTTCTATTTCTATTTTTTTTTTTTTTTTTTTTTTTTTTTTTTTTTTTTTTTTTTTTTTTTTTTTTTTTTTTTTTTTTTTTTTTTTTTTTTTTTTTTTTTTTTTTTTTTTTTTTTGGTTTTTCAAGACAGGGTTTCTCTGTATAGCCCCGGCTGTCCTGGAACTCACTCTGTAGACCAGGCTGGCCTCGAACTCAGAAATCTGCCTGCCTCTGCCTCTGCCTCCTGAGTGCTGGGATTAAAGGCGTGCACCACCACGCCCGGCTCAGTTTCTATTTCTAAGAGTCAAGGGGCTATGGTCGTAAAATGCTGATTCATAAATGATCAAAAGAAAACCTAGGGTAAATAATTAAACTGGTATGCAATTTCTAAGGAAGTAGCTTATACAAATAAAAGACTGGGCTTTGGTCTGCAAGAGAGAGCTATCTCAAGTAGATCACTGAGCTGTCAGCTTGCATCCATCACTGACTCTTAGTCATTCCTCTGATGCTCCCATTCACCCCTTCTTCAGGACCCTCTCTCAAGCTTAACGTAGAATTCAGAATCATGCATAACTCTTGAACACCAACAGAAATATATAGAAAGGTGATTTATTAGAATGACTTGCAGACTGAGGTCCCACTAATCTGACAATAGTTGGCTGTAAACAGAAAGTTCAAGAATCCAGTATTGTTTAATCCATTAAACTGGATAACTCAGATGGTCTTCAGTATATCCTAAAGAAGTAGTTTCTAATGCCAGTAACTTCCTAGAAAAGTAAGAACAAGCAGGCAAAGAGCAAAGCTTCCTTGTTCCATGTCCTTACCTTCCAGCAGAAGATATAACCCAGGTTAGATGTGGCAAGCACATATGGAGTAAACTTTGGATGACTTCTTGCTTGTGATTAATCACGAATGAGTCTGCCAATGTCTGTCTTTGTTTTTAGTTAAGGCATGTGTTATATTCTGCCAAGTTCCTCTGTTTACACATGTGTCTTTAAGAGACTGTTCAAGCCTGAAGGAAATGGCCAAACATAGATACTGTATAAATTTGTGGTCATTGTTTAACTTTTTGGAGTTAGTCATGCTTTGTGTTGCTTGCCTTTAAAAGGCACTGAGAAAATACACTCGCTGCTGGCGTGGTATTTACCAGGAGCCCTCCCATATCTGTCTCTTGCATCCTCTTTCTGCTTTTCTTATCATCATCCTTACTCTCCCAGTTGTGGGTTTCATGTTGACTGACTGACTAGCAGGTTCCAGCAGTTAGACATGGGTTTTCCCAACTCAAATGATCTAAATTAAACATGTGTCTTCCTACTTCAATATCCAAATTAAAAGCATGTCTTTTTCTCACTCAGCTCTTCCAGAGTAAAGGCTTGTCTTTTTACCTCAAAAATCTAGATTAGAAGGGGATCTTCCCACTTTAAATTAAGCAGAAATCCTTCATAGATGTACCCTCCATTTTTGGGTTTTGGTTAATTCAAGATGTAGTCAAGTTGACAACCAAGAATAGCTACCACAATGGCTAGTTAAGCAAATAATTACAATAGCCAAAGATATGCAAAAATACTGAGCTCAATATGACTTTTGCAAAGAGTCCATTTCCTTCACTGTTTTTTTCTTCCTGAAATTGTTTTTCTCACGTTCTCCATTTCAGTTACTGGGACTTTATTGGGCAAGACAAAATTCATCTGAGTTACCAAAATGGAATTACCATAGTCAATTTACAACCCTTGTCACTTTCCTCACTGGTTCTATGAGCATACAAATCATGGATTCATCCTGGGAAAGAGGATTATACTTCATAAAAAGATCTATCTCCCTTAAATTTTGTTAAACTATCTATGAGAGGAAGTTGACTTGGTTCTCTAACTCTCCAAATGGTCCAGATCTAAATCTATCTTGTAACTGAGTCTCCTAAAGTTTTAGATCCCACTAGTTAAGGCTGAGGTAGCTAGGGTAGTTGTATTGATTATTCCTGTCATTACAAGGATCCAGAAGAGAATTGGGATTTATTTATTTATTTATTTATTTATTTTTTTTTTAAGGTTTCATTTATTTCATTTATATAAGTACACTGTCACTGACTTCAGACACACCAGAAGAGGGCATCAGATCCCATTACAAATGGTTGTGAGCCACCATGTGGTTGCTGGGAATTGAACTCAGGACCTCTAGAAGAGCAAGCAGCTAGTGCTCTTAATCGCTGAGCCATCCCTCCAGCCTGAATGAGCTCTTCTTCCTTTTCCATTATAGATATTATATGTCTATATGTTTAAAATGGATCAAATGTCTATAATGGAAGGTAACATCTAGAGGATAGAAGACCAATATATATTGAAAGTAGGAGGTATGACTTTCCAATGAATCAGAGGAAGTAAATTTAGTCAAACCAACAGTATAAGAAAGATAGATAGACTCAGGGACATTGAAGAATATATATTACTTTAGTCCAGCATTCATTTGTTCAACATTTGAACAAATCTTATTATAAGGCGAGAAAGCAAGACTAAAATATGAAGACATGAAACAGGTGCCTTCTTGCAGATTTTGAATTTTAGTTATTTCCATTCACAATTGGTAGAGTCCTCAACTGGAGAGTGTTTGATTGGACTCTACTCCTTTAAAGAAAGGTGAATATGGATATAGACATAACCAGCAGTCCTACCCTAACTCTGGATCAGACATGTTTAAAGAGCAATAGACCTTTAATAACATGTTTAGCATGGAAGGAGGGGCCCTGGATAGAATGGGAGTGTGAGTCTAAGCTCTATGGTAGTCAAAGCAAGAATGGAAAGTGGGATGGGATCTCTAGAGCTTTGGTTCACTTGGGGATTGGGATTAGGAGGAACATAGCAGAATTGGACCCAATGGGAGTCACTCTCTTGGGTAGCTATATTTTATAGATAGTAAATGAATCTCCTGGATAATTTCCATTGGCATAAAGCCAGATTTCCTACATTCTACATATGAGCTAATAGTGGTGCCTATCCTAGTCCCTTAATGATCATGGGGCTACACCTTCCATGATTATAGGTTGAAGGGGATTTTCCCTTCCTATGTGGATATAGGGGCTGTTGTGTCCCAGGAATATTCTGTTTTACAACCATGGGCAGCACAGTGATATACCATTTCCTTGACAGGAGGATGGACCATTTGCAGGACATGCGTAGTATTGAGGCTCTTAAAGTTTCTATCCGTGCCAATAGAGCCACAACCCATCCTCTTAGACTCACTTTTCATCCTAACCCCACAAAAGGCTGGGTCATAAGGGCACAAATATCCACCAGGAAAGTGGTTGGCTGTAGTCGACCGCAGCCACACAAACTGGGTTCCTGAATGGGAGGCTGGAGAGGTATGGGAGGAACCAGCAGGAGAAATAACAAGACCAAGACAAAATTTTCTGATCAGGGCCCAGTGTTTACTTAAGAGTCTGAGCTTATTTACGGGGAAGGCCCATCCCTCATCATGCCAGGATCTTGATGCTTTGTCACCAGACTGTCAGCACTTAGTCCAGGGTGTTGCTTATCTCAGGAAGACAGGTTTGAGCCTCTCTGTGTCTTGGAGAAGAGTGCAGGTAGCAGAATAGACCTATCTAGGTCAGAAGACTCCACCCTAGGTGGTCTCATTCACAATGGCAGAACAGGTCTAAGCCAGCCTGCTCAAGGCTGGGGGAGGCTTCAGTTGGCCATCCAAAATCAGGGTGAAGAGAAGCTTTCCAATTTCTTTTTTCTTTTTCCTTCTTGCTCTGGTCCAAAGATTTATTTATGTATTTATTATATGTAAGTACACTATAGCTATCTTCAAACACACCTGAAAAGGGCATCAGATCTCATTACAGATGGTTGTGAGCCACCATGTATTTGGTAGGATTTGAACTCAGGACCTCTGGAAGAGCAGTCAGTGCTCTTAACCACTGAGCCATGTCTCCAGCCCAGAATCTTTCCAATTTCTGTTTATATCAGTTCCCAAATTCCAATTTCTGGACTATGAGGGTTATAAAGTGAGGAAAAAAAGAAATATGATACTCACATTTAAGGGGTTCAAGTCAACCTTATCTTTAGGTAGTTGGAGTGCCACACCAACCCCAGTAGAATCTGTGTGACAAATTCCACAGACTGAGGCAAAAACTTTAAAAGAAGGAGGCCTCCTGGAATGGTTGTAGAACTTGTGGCTGGAGCAAAATATTGAGCCGTAGTTCTCATGGCAATTTATCTATTTTATCTTCATCTATTTCTTTTCTTGTTTACAAGATGTTCCTGATAGCCTAGGTCGATTTTGAGTGAGAAATTGGATAAGGAATCATCCCTTGAGATGGGATATCTAGCCATGACTTTATCTCTGGGAAAACTAGCTTTTTACTTCATAAATAATTTACAAAATTACAAAATAGTATTATGATAGATAAAAACTTTCCCAACAACAAAATTTCATATGGCTATACATGTGTTGTCAGAAGTGGACTTTGGTATATGGTAAAGAAAGCCTTAAATAAAAAAGAATTAAAATAGCTTAAATTTATACCTTGAAGATTCACAAAAAATTAGGTACTAGATGTTAAATAATAACTGACCATAAAATTTATTAACCTGCTCTTGGAAATATGCCATGAGCCTTGGATGATTTTGTGCTTTACTGTGCCAGATAACAAACAACGATATTACCTGTCCTGTTCATGATTGCTCCACTAAACACATCTAAGAGTTGTAATACTTGTTTCATTATGTATAAAAATCCTTGCTTGAAAGCTGCAAAATACACTCTGATTCAAACTGCCTCTGTGTTTGTTTCTGCTTGTCACCATCAAATCCTTACCCACCTAGCCTTTGAGGATCCTAGGTACCCCCATATACGGCTAGGGTAGCCCTTGGCTTTGGAGATTCTGGTAGTGGTCCATCCATCAGTCATTGTTCAACATGGTCTCTTTCAGTTGGGAGGAATGAATCCAAGAGATGACAAGATACTTTGACAGTGGTTGGGTTGATCACTATAACTATGTAGAGTCTTTTCCAGACAGGTTCTAAGGTCTAGGCAGGGATTCTTTTTATCCAAACAAACTTTCCTGGTTGGAACTGGTGGGCAGGTTAAGAGGTAAGAAATGTCAGACTTTGCTTCATGTTCCAGTTAATGGCCTGATGAGCTTCTTGCAAAGACTTGAGCAGGGAACGATTAGATATTTCTGCCTGGGGAATATCTTGGAATTTGAGGAAGATGGGAGGTGGTATCACAAACATAATTTGAAAAGAAGTAAGCCCCTTCTAGTAAGGAGGTACACATTAAGCCATGAGCGGGACAAAGGAGAGGAGGTTGGCCCAAATTTTTCTCGTTTCCAAGACCAATTTGGTCAGACTGTCTTTAGAATTTCTATTCATTCAGGGCATGGTAGTGCACGCCTTTAATCTCAGCACTTGGGAGGCAGAGGCAGGCGGATTTCTGAGTTCGAGGCCAGCCTGGTCTACAAAGTGAGTTCCAGGACAGCCAGGGCTACACAGAGAAACCCTGTCTAGAAAAAAAAAAAAAAAAAAAAAGAATTTCTATTCATTTTTTTCTCCCTGACCTGAGCTCTAGGGCCTATATGCACAATGTAATTTCCAATTAATATTTAATACCTTTGCCAGACCTTGAGATACCTCGGTTGTAAGACCTGGGTTTCTATCTGGAACAGGCATATCTAATGGGAACAGTGAAAGTCATGAAACCAGCACAGCTGTTAAACAAAGATCCAGCAAAGATGAGTTGTACATTGCAGTTACTATTGAGCCATCTTTCACTTTTGGTTTCACATGCTTGGGGAGCATTTAATATTTGTGCAAGTGGGATATATTGGATTGATGGAAAATTTCAATGCATCCTTTATGCCTTCTCCCAGGAATGTTGCTTATAAGCCTTCCCCAAGAATCCTGAGAATACTGTTGCAGGTAGTTACACACACACACACACACACACACACACACACACACACACACACACACACACATTAATTTTAAAATGCCTTGACTACTTCAAAAGCTGTACACTCCTCAACCTTCCCCTGCTACCCCAGGCCACTGGCCACTTACCTGAAAACTCACGTGGCTGGTTGGCTTTATTTCCTGCCACTATTTTGTCCCCTTCCTCTTTCCCAGTCCTCCTGATTCTCTCTGCATCCTACCGTGCAACTCTCAGTGTCCCTCCCCATGCCCAGCCATTAGCCACTGACATCTTTATTGATAGATCATAAACCAGTGGGGACAAAGACCTTCAGTGTCTGGACACACAGATTCAAAGCATTAGAACCAATCTCCAACCAATCTCTTGGGAGAGAGAGAGATGGAATAGACTCAGAGCTGCAGGGTAGATCTTCCAAAATGTAGGTGGAAAGTGAAAACTGCCCACGGAAGAGCAGCCCCAAAGCGTCTTGGGCAGCAAGACCAATGGGCTTCACAGAATGTAGTTGGGCAACAATGTAGAGGGCAGATTTAGAGGTGTTGAGCTAGGAGTAAGGGGAAAGGCTTAGAAGAGCCCAGCCACTGAATCAGTAAGACAGGTTAAAAATGAGCTTGTGTGTGTGTGTGTGTGTGTGTGTGTGTGTGTGTGTGTGTGTGTATTTTATACGCTGACCCAAAGAGAGCCTGGGTGGATGACTGAAGAAATATGGCTGCCCAGGAGCTCAAAACAGTAAAGCCAAAAACTTTAGCTACATACCACCCTTCCCACTTTTAAGAAAATCATCTTATTTGACCCTGCTCAGAAGTCTTTCTTGTGCCCTGGAGGTTGTAATGCACATTTAAATGCCAGGGACCTCTTTATGAGACTCTAGTTCAAAGATATTCTTGAAACACTTGCCCCTGTACATATATAGGAACAGGATAATCAGATAAAAATAAACTTTAAAGGGGCATTAAGATTTGGTGGGCTAGTAACAAGCCAAAAAAAAAAAAAAAAAAAGATTTGGTGGGCTAAAAGAGTTGCTAGTAGATCAGATTACAAGCCTCTTTCTACTAAATGCTTAGGCAATTACATGGCATGTGAGGTTAGGGACTGCATTTGGTAAGCCCCTTGAGGGAAGTATACAGCAAGAAACCTAAATAGACTGGAGTTACCTCTGCCATGCACAGGGACTTATATTGATAGGCAAAAAATGGGGCGAAAGGAAATGATAAAAGAATAAGGTATCAGGACCTCTCTTTCTTAGAAAAGTTAGCTTGTGCAGGACCACTGTGGTGTCATATAAACATGGAACAAAAATGTACTGGTATTAGACATATAAATTCTATAAGATATAAAATATGAACATTTTATTATGCCAGAAATTAAATAAGAACTTCAGCAGTTTGGGCCTTGTAGTGGCTATCTCTGGTTGTCAACTTGACTATATTTGCAATGAACTACAATCCAGAATTGGAAGGCTCACCAGTGACCCTAATCTGGAGGCTTGGAAATAGAAGTCTCTGATCTGGATCTTGGTATGGAGATCTTGAGAGCATATCGGCTATGGATTAAAGGTGTGAGATTAAGACAGAGATCCCGG
>LR749533.1:169360-190935 GCA_902729485.2 Mus minutoides
GGACACTGGAAGAAGGGAGACTGGCACTCGCTCCTTCGCCTGTTCACCGTGTGGGACTGAGTAACTGCTAGATCCTTGGACTTCCATTCACAGCTACTACTGAACCATTGTTGGGAATTGGGCTGCAGACTGTAAGTCATCAATAAATTCCTTTACTCCGTAAGTTCTGTGACTCTAGAGAACCCTAACTAATACAGGCCTGAAGATTTTTCTTGGGCCTACTGACAACTGGTACTCTGATCACTAAAAGTTAATAATACACTGTTCAGGACATGGTGATCTGCCTGGGCTGACTTGGAGATTTTCTTTCTGTTTAACACCTTTGAAACTATAGGAGCTGCAGGCCTGAGAATGGGCTGTTATTTACCATATATCCTTGCTTTGGCAAAATATACCTCTGGATTCTTAAAACTTGGGTTATGGGGTTGATGAGGGAAAATGATTGTAAAGGCTAGTTTTGTTCAATCATGGTTAATTAATGATGACTAGACTTATGATCTCAGACATGCAAGAGAAAACATGTGTATGGAGACAGAAATTATATGACCTGTATTTCTTGGAACAACATAAATCTATCCCTGCTTACTGAATCCTGTAGAAATAAAGAAGCATCCAGACCACCAGTCAGTCAAGGCTGCAAGATTCTCGTGATCACTGTGCCTGACTCAATTCTTCCTCACCTTCTCCTTACCTCCTCTCTGGAACCTGTCAACTGCTGTGGCAGGCCCCCAACAACTGTCAGACCCCAAAACTAGGGGAAAGTCCAAACCTTGGGATTAATTCCTAAAGAAGTTTCTTTGTAACTACTGGAGCAGTTTCTGTTCCAGAAACAGAAGGCCTGGAATTCGGTAAAGTCCAATTTCCAAGCCCATTTTCTCAAGCCTAAATCCCTTGTATGAACTTTTTCCTTCTTCAGGATTTACCTAAACATAGGTGCACATCTAGAAGTGGTGTCTTTGATCAGGCTCCCCAAAATTAGAGCACAATACCTTTGTGCTGAGATGTTCAATGGCTTTTTGTGTTCCCTGGTGAGTGGCCTGGTAGACAGCTGAAAACAGTCAAATTTCCTGGACTTGCAGGAAGGATGGGTCTGTTGTTAGCTGTATCTACCATCTTTGTTCATCTTGTCTAGCCAGTGCCTGTTTTGTCCAATCAATCTGATCTGGAGCATATTTGGGGCAGTAAGTGGTCTTCACCAGGGCTACCAAGGATTGGAGAGGCCCCACTGGTTCTAAGACCACTTTCCAGGAGGCCAACTCAGGCACTATCTTTGCCTCTGGCTTCTGGAGAATCCTCTTTTGGTGGCCTTTGCAATAGACCCTTTTAAATAACCAGAGAGCTTCCAATAGAGCTAAGATTTCTTCTGTTTTTTATTTCTTTTCCTACTAAGGTAAGCCTTTCTCCTTAGAGTCCCATAGACATGAGTAATGGTAAAAGTATATTGGCTGTCAGTACTGATAGCTTTGTCTTTCCCCCCAGAAGAGTGCTTGAGTCAATGCAAAACATCTAACTGACTGAGCTGAGATTCTCCTGTTCAGAGCTGGTGCCCAAATAATCTGTGCCTTGTGGGCCTGCATACCCTATCCTGTCTTGGACAAAACTGCTCTTGTCTGTGAATAATACCTTTTCTGATGTTGCCAATGGGACAGATTAAGCCTAATGGACTGAATCAGGTCAGTCAGCTTAAGACAGTTGTGCAGGGGTCCTCCAGGGTCATCTTCTAGCAGGAGGCTGTCACTGTCAAAGGCTGATGTCTTATAGAGCTGAACTCAAGGTTGATTCAGATGCAGGGCTTGGCATTGGATCATCCAGGCATAGATATCCATCTCTCAGGTGTACTCCATCAAGACAGCTTCCATAGAGTATGGGGATGTTAAGAACACTTCTTACTCTAAAGTCAATTTTTCAGCTTCTTTTACTAGCAGGGCAGTGGCCACTAGGGCCCTTATATATTTAGGCCATCCAGCTATGACCAGGTCAAATCTCTTCAATAGATATGTCAATGGCTAGGATCCCAGGAATTATATAAGGACCCCCTTGACAAAACCCCTAGCCACATCCATATACCAGTGGACTGGCTTAATGATATCTTAAAAACCAGAACCAGGGAAGACACCAGAGCCCTTTCCAAGGCTTTGAAAACCTTCTGTCAAGTCTCAACCCATTCTGGTGACTTCAAACCCCTGGTGCTGGCATAGATTGGCTTGGCTATCTCAGAAAGTCCTATGATCTATAACTAGCAGTAATAAACTGCCCCAGGAATTTTCATGCTTGTTTTTTCAATATGAAAGTGAGAATTTGCAGGATGGCTGATATACAGTTTGGAAAAGTATCTGCTTCCCTTCCACTAGGTTGTAGCTTAGGTATAGAACCTGAGAGACACATAGCTGACTCTATATGCTGGGTTTTGAAGGATCTCTAACAGGCCTTCTGTTGCCTGTTTACATTTCTTCTCAGTGGTCAAAGCTATGAGGAGGCCATCTGCATACCATAGCAGGGTATTTTTTATATACTTTGTCTAAATACGAACAGATCTATACTCAAGGCTTCCTCAGACAATGTTGGTGAGTGTTTGAACTCTTGCAGCAACCAAATCCATGTTAGTTGACTGTTATATCTACTCTCTGGGTCTGTCCATTAAAAAACAAATATGGTTTGACTGGCCAGGTCCACTGGGAGGCAGAAGAAAGCGTCCTTTATATCCAGCATCATATAGATCTTTCTTTTTGAAAGAAACAGGTTGGGGGGTGGGAGGTTGTTATAAGTGTACTTCGGGATAGATGGTTTCTATTCATTTATTTACTTCCCTCAAATCCTGCACTGGTTAAAGTCTTGAGTACTGTGTTTCAGTATGGGAAGCAAGGGAGTGTTCCATGGAGGATGTCAGGGAATGACAAGCACTATTAAAGAGCTTTTTCTTTGTTAATCTCCAAATGTATAAAGCAATTTCCCATTGGGAAGGCATTTTACTTTTGTAACACTAGGATGTTATCTTTTTGTAGACAGACAGACAGCAGACACACACACACACACACACACACACACACACACAAAATCACACAACGGTATCTACATAAGAATAACCCTCCAATTTTTTCTGGACCTCGTTATTTAACTGGTATTTTCTCTTTCATGACCCAGACTTTTTCCTCTACTGACCAAATCATGTCTCCTTCCTTTATATCTTTCTGACTAAGCTGACTCATTAATGTAGATACTTCTGTTCTTTCAGGTCCATTAAGCCCCTCATACAATTCATATTACATCCTTATATTGCATAATTTGAGAAATCCTGTAAAGAACAGCTCTTACACTCATTTATATATTCTTGAACTTATGTTTTCAGAATTCTTTCCCACAGCCTTAAGGACTGTCTTAAAGGTCATAGCAGCATCATTTTGCTGAGGATCACCAGACACATTCTTGTTGTTTCTGGTTATCATGGAGTCATTAACCTTGGCAGGGATAACATTCCCCAATAACCTTGATGGGGAGAACATTCTCCAAAGAAGAAACATGAAGTAAAATATGTACATTATTATACAAACAAGCCTTATCCCTACAGCAACCATTAATATTTGAGGAGACCCATGTCTTGTAGGCTCTGCTCCAGGGGTGGGGACCATGTCATGCTGTCTCCTCTGTGGCGGTGCCAGACTAGTACTCTTTGATTTCCTCTCAAGTCACAGTGACTAGTCATAGAGTGAGCCTTGCTTTGACCAACCATCTCCACATGTTGAAGTACCATGGAAGCCCATATTCTTTTTTTTTTTTTTTTGCTTTTTCGAGACAGGGTTTCTCTGTATAGCCCTGGCTATCCTGGAACTCACTTTGTAGACCAGGCTGGCCTCGAACTCAGAAATCCACCTGCCTCTGCCTCCCCAGTGCTGGGATTAAAGGCATGCACCACCATGCCCAGCGAGGCTAGAGTTTTATAACCCCAGGATATAAAGTAGTATTGTTCTTCTCCAAAGTCTGAGTCCTTTCCATGGGTGCAAACATATATCTGGCAGAAAGTCAAGAGGTTTTCTGACTTTTGATCTCTACAGCCATGTAGAGGAGGGCCTTCTTCATCAAGTTCAGACTTTTCCCAATCATATCCAAACAACCTATCAGTAGGGAACCCATAACTGATAACATTAGCTATCTGTCCCCCACTGGGGTCCAGATATATTGGAAGCACAGAAGAGACATTTCTGTTTCTTTGTTGTGTTTCTCAAATATACCTTTCACAATGAGGATTACAAAAATCATAATACAAATAAACAAAACACTCAAAATCTTAGTTTATTAAAATATATCTTTTCTATGATTAATTATATACAGACTGCCTATCTATGTGCAATTTTTTTTAACAAAATGTACTTAGTACCAAGTTAACTTATAATAAGTAAGTACTAATATAAAGTTGTTAACTTGACCCAACTTCATTTTATTAATATTGAAACAAAATTTCAAGAAAAGGGGTAAGGGATAAGAGACAAAATGCATTTAATCAATGTGATAATATAGATAAAATAAGAAGAGATGATGGCTAATAGTCCTAAATCTTTCTTTGGACAATGAACATGTGTTTAAATTTTAAATCTGCTTTTAAAGTCAATACATGCATAGCCATACAATTCTGTTCAAAATGTCATCTCCTTGAGCCTTATTCCAATTCTAGTTCTACAACATGGTCCCTATTGCTTCAGGCTGTAAATTAACTCTAAAAGATGATCACTTCTACTTCAGGACAACATTCTTCTTGTCTTAGTCAAAGTTTCTATTCCTGGACAAACATCATGACCAAGAAGCAAGTTGGGGAGGAAAGGGTTTATTCAGCTTACACTTCCATACAGCTGTTCATCACCAAAGGAAGTCAGGACTGGAACTCTGTTTCTGAACAGGTCAGAAAGCAGGAGCTGATGCAGAAGCCATGGAGGGATGTTCTTTACTGGCTTGCTTCCCCTGGCTTGTTCAGCCTGCTCTCTTATAGAACCCAAGACTGCCAGCCCAGAGATGGTCCCACCCACAAGGGGCCTTTCCCCCTTCATCACTAATTGAGAAAATACCCCACAGCTAGATCTCATGGAGACATTTCCCCAACTGAAGCTCCTTTCTCTGCCCCCCCGCCCCCCAGACAGGGTTTCTCTTTAGCCCTGGCTGTCCTGGAACTCACTTTGTAGACCAGGCTGGCCTCGAACTCAGAAATCCACCTGTCTCTGCCTCCCGGGTGCTGGGATTAAAGGCGTGTGCCACCACGCCCGGCTCTGTGATAACCCCAGCTGTGTCAAGTTGACACAAAACTAGCCAGTATACTCCTATTGTACAATTGTCCATAGCAACTTATGTGTGTGCTATTAAATATACTTAGTAAATAAATAAATGTATATATAAATACAAATATCTTAAAGGGTTTTTTTTTGATAGCACAGCTTCTTTAAAAGTGAACAAATGGTTTCTCAAGTTCCTTGTTTTAGCTAAACCTACACAAAAACAAAGGAAAAAAAAAAGGTAGGCCTAAAGACCAAACAAAATATCAATGACAAGGCACCTCCAATAGACAGGCTTTTTAAGTCAACAGATTATGGAATAAAGTCTAATAACTCAAAATCCTCAGGGTAGTTGAGAAACTATGGATAGGAAAGTTGACACACTAATTCCTTCTATATAAGGTTAGGATCTGGGAAGCTCCTTGGAAGCAGGTCAACATTTCAGCCTCCATTGGTATTCACAACATTGAGACTACAAGAAAACAGTCTATAGATGGAATCTTCCACTCTGAAAAATTCCCTTTACTGTGTTCCTCAAATATACTATTTATAATGATGATTACAAAAATCATAAAGTCTACACACCCCTGGATAGATGGTTGCCCTTCTTTTTTCTAATAGAGGTTAGTCTCCTCCTGGGTGGGTTGGTTGGTTGGTTGGTTGGTTGGTTTGTTATTGTTGCTGTTTTTCAAGACAGGGTGTAGCCCTGGCTTTCCTGGAACTTCCTCTGTAGACCAGGTTGGCCTCAAACTTGCCTGCAGAGCTCTGCCTCCTGAGTATTGAGATTGAAAACATGAGCCAACATGGCTGGCTCCTTTTTCTTTTAATTTTATGTTGCTTTCATCAATCCTGATCTAATAGTAAGCTATTTCTGTTCAAGGCTGGTTATTTGGGGGGCATTAGCCAGAACTGGATACATGCTACTTTTTAAAGAATTTTTTCCTTCAATCTCTGAGTGCATAGAGTAAATTCTCACTGGCAGGTTTCATTTGATAGAAACAATCCTATCCTTTGTCTTGCTATTTTACAATATGCTTATTCTGTGAGCATTCCAATTGGCTACAGATTTGTAAGTGTCCATGATTCGCCAAAGAATGATACCCCAGATTCAAATATTATGTAATTGAAAAGAGTGTTTTATTCTGCAGAACTCCAACATGCTAGGCTCTCTCATTACCAAGACAGAGAGATAACCAAGTGAGTTCACAGGACTGATTTAAAACACTTTAGGGGATTCTGGGGTAGGTGACCTTTATCTTACTCCATCTCTAGGAACATTCCCCTACCAGGTCGTGGGGGCTGGAAACTGTTGCTGGGGAGGTCTGAGGATTGTTACTGAAGAAGTAGCTGAGGAGGGCTGGAAACTGCTGCTGACCCATTGTCCTTGCCTCAGGCCAGGTGGCAGGGCAGCTTTTGAGGACAGGACTTGCCTGGACTTGACAGTTCTTGGAAACAGAGATTTAGCGCTCTCTCTCTCTCTCTCTCTCTCTCTCTCTCTTTCTCTCTTGAAACCCATCAGATTATTTTATTGTTCCAAACAAAGCTTAGCATCAGGAGAAATCTAATATACCTTGGAGAAGATAAACATTAAACTCAATCACCCTTTAACCTTACAGTTCCACATGAGGAGAGGTGAGACCAGTAGTAAGCATGAGTGAAGTTTACAGTCCAGGACATTGACTCTAAATGTTTTATGTGGGACCTGGAGCTTAAACTCAGATGCTCAACCTTGCACAGTGTCCCAGTTTGCTTTTCTGTTGCTGTGATAAACCATTCTCACAAAAAGCAACTTGAGGGGGAAAGGATTTATTTAGCTTACACCTCCATGTTAACTGTCAATCCCTAAGTCAGGGCAGGAACATAACAGGAACTGAAGAGAAACCATGGAGGAATGAGGCTTACTGATGCAGTCCAGGCCCCCTTGCCTAGAGATGGTGTTGCCCACAGTGTTCTGGGACCTCCAACATCAATCACCAATCAAGACAATCTCTCACAGGAATGAATACAGACCAGTGATACTGAGGCCTTTCTTTATATGAGGTTCCCTCTTCCTAGGTGACTTTAGGTTTGTGTCTAGTTGACAAAGGGTAACCAGCACATACAGCAAACACTTTACACACTTAGCTGTCTCCCAGAGCCCTGCTTATCCTTTAATAACCATGGGATCTGCGATGATGTCTTCTTTTTCATGTCTGAAATTAATTATTCTTTCCCTTAGCCTTTCTTGATTTTTACTTTGTAATGCATCACTCTTTAAAAATAGCTTTGGATTTACTGATTTTCTTCATTGTTTTCTAGCTTTTAAAATTTCTATTCTCTTACTTTATTTTAGAATTTCCTCTTCCTCTTTCTTTCTTTCTTTCTTTCTGTTTTTTTTTAGTGGAACATGATTTTAATATTTTCAACAAACAGAATAGTTATTTTAAAGTATATTTCGGTGTTCTGTCTCTCTTTTCATTTCTGATTTTATTAATTTGGATACTGTCTTTGTGTCCTCTGGTTAGTCTGGCTAAGGGTTTATCTATTTTGTTTTTCTCAAAGAACCAGCTCCTGGTTTTGTTGATTCTTTGTATAGTTATTTTTTGTTTCTATTTGGTTTAATTTTTTTCCTGCTTTCTACTCCTCTTGGGTGTATTTGCTTCTTTTTGTTCTAGAGCTTTCAGGTATGCTATCAAGTTGCTAGTGTAAGCTCTCTTCAGTTTCGTTTTGGAGGCATTTAGAGTTATGAATTTTCTTCCTACCACTGTTTTCATTGTGTCCCATAAGTTTTGGTGTGATGTTTCTTCATTTCCATTGAATTCTAAAATGCCTTTAATTTCTTTCTTTATTTCTTCCTTGGCCAAGTTATCATTGAGTAGAGCATTGTTCAGCTTCCATGTGTATGTGTATTTTCTGTTGTTTTTGTTGGTATTTAAGAAAAGCCTTAGTCCATGGTGACCTAATAGGGTGCATGGGATTAATTCAGTCTTCTTGTATCTGTTAAGGTCTGTTTTGTGATCAATTATATGGTCAATTTTGGAGAAGGTACCATGAGGTGGTGAGAAGAAGGTATATTCTTTTGCTTTTGGATGAAATGTTCTATAAATATCTATTAGATCCATTTGGTTCATAACTCCTGGTAGTTTCACTGTGTCTTTGTTTAGTTTCTGTTTCCATAGTCTGTCCATTGCTGAGAATAGGGTGGTTAAACGTCCCACTATTATTGTGTGGGGTGCGATGTGTGCTTTGAGCTTTAATAAAGTTTCTTTTATGAATGTTGGTGCCCTTACAGTTGCAGAATAGATGTTCAGAATTGACAGTTCTTCTTAGTAGAATTTTCCTTTGATAAGTATGAAGTATCCTTCCATATATATATATATATATATATATATATATATATATATATATTATAACTTTTGGTTGAGAGTTGATTTTATTCAATATTAGAATGGCTACTCCAGCTTGTTTCTTGGGAACATTTGCTTAGAAAATTGTTTTCCAACCTTTTACTCTGGGGTAGTGTCTGCCATTGTCACTGAGGTACATTTCCTATATGCAGCAAAATACTGGGTTCTGTTTACATATCCAGTCTATTAGTTTATGTCTTTTTTGGGGAATTGAGTCCATTGATGTTAAGAGATATTAAGGAAAAGTGATTGTTACTTCCTGTTATTTTTGTTGTTAGAGGTGGGATTATATTTGTGTAGCTATCTTCTTTGGGGTTTGTTGAAAGATTACTTTCTTGCTTTTTCTAGGGTGTAGTTTCCCTCCTGATGATGTTTTCTATCTATTATCCTTTGTAGAGCTGGATTTATGGAAAGATATTGTGTAAATTTGGTTTTGTCATGGAATATATTGGTTTCTCTGTCTATGGTAATTGAGAGTTTTGCTGGGTATAGTAGCCTGGACTGGCATTTGTGTTCCCTTAGGGTCTGTATGACATCTGCCCAGGATCTAGCTTTCTAGCTTTCATAGTCTCTGGTGAGAAGTCTGGTGTAATTCTGATAGGTCTGCCTTCATATGTTACTTGACCTTTTTCCCTTACTGCTTGTAATATTCTTTCTTTGTTTAGTGCATTTGTTGTTTTGATTATTATGTGACAGGAGGAATTTCTTTTCTGGTCCAGTCTATTTGGAGTTCTGTAGGCTTCTTGTATGTTCATGGGCATCTCTTTCTTTAGGTTAGGGAACTTTTCTTCCATAATTTTGTTGAAGATATTTACTGGCTCTTTGAGTTGGGAATCTTTGCTCTCTTCTATACCTATTATCCTTGGGTTTGGTCTTCCCATTGTATCCTGGATTTCCTGGATGTTTTGGGTTAGGAGCTTTTTGTGTTTTGCATTTTCTTTGTCTGTTGTGTCAATGTTTTGTATGGTATCTTCTGCGGCTGAGATTCTCTCTTCTATCTCCTGTATTCTGTTGGTGATGCTTGCATCTATGACTCCTGATCTCTTTCCTAGGTTTTCTAACTCCAGGGTTGTCTCCCTTTGTGATTTCTTTACCGTTTCTAGTTCCATTTTTAGATCTTGGATGGTTTTGTTTATTTCCTTCACCTGTTTGATTGTGTTTTCCTGTAATTCTTTAAGGGATTTTTGTGTTTCCTCTTTAAGGGCTTCTAGCTATTTACCTGTGTTCTCCTGTATTTCTTGAAGGGAGTTATTTATGTCCCTCTTAAAGTCCTCTATCATCATCATGATAAGTGATTTTAGATCTGAATTTTGCTTTTCTGGAGTGATGGTCCATGACTTGTGATGGTGGGAGAACTGGGTTCTGATGATGCCGAGTAACCTTGGTTTCTGTTGCTTGCCTCCCACCATCTGCTTATCTCTACTGCTATCTGCCCTCACTATATCTGACCAGAGCCTGTCCTTCCTGTGATCCTGGTTGTATCAGAACTCCTCAGAGTTCAGCTGTCTCTGTGATTCTATAATTCTGAGATCCTGGGATGCTGGGTATGTCAGAGCTCCTCAGAGTCAAGCTGCCTCTGGGACCCTGAGATCCTAGTGTGACCAAGCTCCTGAGATTCTGTGATCCTGTGATCCTGTGGACCTGGGTATGTTAGAGTACCTGGGAGTGGAGCTTTTTCTGGGTGTTGTGGGACTGGCTGCAGAGTTTGAACCCAAGGTCTGCTCAGGGTACTGGCTCAGACTGGAAGAAATCTGTGCCACTGGTCAAATGGAGTTCCTCGGTGCCCAGGTCCCACTGGTCCCAGGTACTTCCGGTGTTGGAGCAGATGTTGTGTCCTCCTCACCTCTGATCCTATGATCCTGAGGCCTCATCTCTTGAACTGCAATTTTGAAGCCTGTCATGGAGTCAGCATAGCCGTCTCAGGATCTCTCAACTTCATAGTAATTCCATCAGTCAGGATAAGTCATAAATTTAAAAGCAATAGTCTTCATCTCCAAATGGCTGGAACAGTAGGTGCTTGTATGGAGGAAAGGCATTTACACTGGTTATCTTTTTGGACTGACTGCTACTGTGTAGTCTTGTATCATCTTCAATGACATTCATGTTGTATCTACTCCTTTTTTTGTATCTCTTTAGTGCTGAACCTCACAATGTGTGTTTGTGTAAGCAAACTCTATGATGAACAAAATCACTTAATGATACATTTGTAGAAACATTCTCTTTATTGAACACAACTGCTGCCTGTGTCCTAGACTGCAGACTGCCCGACCCTTCCTGCCCTTGGGAATTGGAGGTGAGGTGGCTTGGAATCAATGACACAGACTCTGGGAGCAGGTGAGAAACCTGCAGCAAGGTCCTTTAATACCCTCCACCTGTGTCCAATCGGTCCCAAGAAAGCATCTCTTCTAAACAGCAGTTCCCAATTAGCTGGCATTGTCTGCATCAACAACCCTTGGTCTCTCAGGAAATCTTCAATTAGGTTCTACAGGAGATGCCTTTGTGGCTGTATGGCCCCCAGCATTCACATAGAGGTGGTCACCACTGTTCCTCCTACATTTCTACCCTTTAGTTTTTAGATTTTGACAGCCTAGTAGGAGCCAGGGTGCCATTGCCTTGACATTGTTGACCCTACCTCAAAGGATCCCCAGTACACTGTTCTGTACCTGTCTTAAGTTGCCCTGTCTTCCAGGATCTTATCCACCATTGATTACTAGCCCTCAAGAAGATATCACTCCGGAGGCATGTCATACAAGGGGGAGATAAGGAAAAGCCTACATGGTTGTCTCAAGATCTCTGCACCTCAGGCTTTGATCACTTCGGGGGGGGGGGCAATCTGGATTTTCGAGAGCACCTGGAGGGCTTATTTATGGAACGCTGCCTGGAGATATGCTATGTGAGACAATTAAACAAAATAATTGTTAGTATGACAATTCTTCCCATCATAGCATAAGTGGCTATCCACATAGGGTTAAATAGCTTCTTAATATTGTCCCACACTTTTCCCAAGAATCTGGCATTAAGTGGGAGCACAGATACTCTGGTTGCATTAAGGTTGGCTATGTGCTCCCATTTGTCTGACCAGATATCTTCAAGCCAAGTATTGTATTATGTACCTGGTAAGGGGCTAGGCAGATTGAGTGAAACTTGGGGTCACATGCCAATAGAGACATGTCCTTAACAAGGGCCAACTCTTCTGCCAGTAAGTCAATCTGTTATAAAATGTAGATGACTTGATAAAGATGTTGATTTAGTACCTGCTGTGCTTGAAGCACCTCAGCTGACTTAAAGACTACAGCATTAATAGTTTCTGCCTTAGTGGCTGTCTGGGTCAAGGCAACAGCAGCTGTTGTTGGCCTGGCAATGCCTGTAATGATAGCAGCTATAATACCAAAATCCTTCTGTCCCCAGTGTAGGGGTTGTGAATGAGTCTAGGCCATCAGAGTGATGGCATGAAAGTGGGTGGTGTTTCCCACAAACATCTAAATATAGCAGCTGGTTCCCTCATCAGAATAGCCATTGTTGAATACCCCATCCATCAGACTGTCATGAATCATTTCTCATTAAAGCAGTCAAGGCTGTCTCTAACAATGGAGGTATTAGTGACCAGAAAGAAAAACAGGGGTCAGACACAGACTGAAGTGGCTTTTCATCCAACCTGGCTGCCAATGGTTACATTCATGGGGATTGCCCGAGTCCACATTTTTGCCAACTGGATTATATGGAAATATGCCCCATTAAAGAGATAGACACCTTTTAGGAGATTAAGGGGGCATAAATCAAGACAATTGCTCATGTTGGAGTCATGTCAGAATCTAATGGTAACCCTATTAACATAGGAAGTAATATTGGTAGCATCATGTGAGGTAAATCTCCACATGCCAAGTGGACATTTGAGGGACCCTTGGACAGACAGGTAGGGGTGGGTGTGATATCCTTGGGAGATCCTTTGGGGATTTGTAATCAGTAAGTGGAACATGAAGTTCCATGCCTAACATGGTGCCATAGATTAGATTACCATGAAAGTCCCTCATGATTATATTGTATAGCTGGATACAATGACTGATGGAGGAGACATTGGAGGTAAAGCAGAGAATTTCCTCCGTGGGCCAGGTACCTTCTAATCTCCCACAAAGGGCAAACTCACATTGGAAGAAAAAAGAGGAGAGTAGGCTGGGGAGTTAACTGCCACAGGCAAAAGAATAGGGGGAAGGGGCACCAAAGCCCAGAGCTCAACGGCTCTTCCAGACTGAAGAAGAATTAATAAACATAGTATTTACATTACATCTCCATGTCCTGATTGAATTCTGGCTCCTTCATCACCCACCCCCTGGTCCTTAGCTGGGCAAACATCTCTCAAGGGTACCATTTTGGCACAGTTGCATCCTGGGGGAAAACACAAGTATAACCTTGTCCCCTTGTCAGAAGCAGAGCAGCAGGTTGCCATTGAGAGGTTATTAGGTCCCTCCATCTAACCAATGGAAGGGGAGTGTTCCTCAGCAAAAATTCCCAATGTTTGTAACCAGTGCTCAGCCCTTTTTCTCATCAAAGGAGACAAAGTTCATATGGAATAGGACCTCCACAAAGGCTAGGTGTGGATCTCTTTTGGATTCTGGGGAGGTAAGCTGAGCAAGTGCTCCCTTCAAGGAGTGATTTGCCCTTTCTTTCTTTCTTTCTTTCTTTCTTTCTTTCTTTCTTTCTTTCTTTCTTTCTTTTTAAAGATTTATTTATTATTATACATAAGTACACTATAGCTGACTTCAAACACACCAGAAGAGGGCGTCAGATCTCATTATGGGTGGTTGTGAACCACCATGTGGTTACTGGAATTTGAACTCAGGACCTTCAGAAGAGCAGTCAGTGCTCTTACCTGATGAGCCATCTCATCAGCCCCCGATTTGCTCTTTCTATGATTGCTTGACCTTGAGGATTATAGGGTACCCCAAAAGAGTCATCTTCCATGAGGTTAGGAAGGCGTTGAACTGCTAAGATGAGTAAGCAGGTCCATTGTCAGTCTTGAGTGCCCAAGGCACTGCCATTACCAGCATTGTTGATTTCATGGCTTTAATAGCAGGAGAGGCCTTTTTACCCCCATGGCCACCACATATAGGAAGACTAAGCAAGTACCTACCACAACATGTACATACCAAAGATTACCAAATCCTGGGTAATGGCTGACATCCATTTACCAAATTGCATTGAGGAGTAGACTTCTATGGTTAACTCCTGATCTGCCAAGTGGTCCCAGTAGTTCAAGAGATGTGCATGTTACACAGGACATTACAAGATGTTTATATTGTGACATAGGCAATATGGGCAAGAACTTATGTAAATTCTGAAGAGAAAAGTAAAACTGCTGGTGTAACATTCTGGCTTCTTCTAGCAATTTCATATCTATAGCCATAGTCATAGCATCAGTTCTCTCATTTTCTTCTGCTAATATGCCTGACAATTTAGAATGTGATCTTGAAGGGACCCCCGCGAGAAGAGACCCCTACTCAGTCCCCGGAGAGCATGTCCCCCAGGAAGACACCGGAGCCGAACTTGATGCAAACAGCAGGAGGTTTATTCTAAGTAGAAGAAGCAAGCTAGCATGCTAGGGTGAGACTCATGATCCATGCAGGGACAGAGGAATCTGACCCCGATGTTAATTTTCTTAGCATATTTAAGGGCTAAAACCACAAGCTTGGGAGGGGGAACTGGGAGGGGGGTTTGTCTTGTGTGGTCGGAGTAGAAAATATTTTTAGGGTCGCAGTGAACTATTGGGCGGCTGCCCGGAACATCTGTGACCAAACTGTTTTCGAAAAGGGAAGACAAATATCAGACTGTTTTCAGAAAAGGGAAGACAAATATGTTTTTCTCAGAAATAGATGGGGCAGGGTGGTATCAGGTAAAAGTTCAGGTTCCCATAAGAGAATTTTCTTAAGCGTATTATAGGAATAACTCCATCTTGGAGTTGTAACTCTTCAATCTTATGTGTGAGATGAACCATGAATGTGCCCTATTCTCTAGAGCCTTCTGGATAAAAACCTCATATCTGACTTTATTAGCATCAGAAAAAGTCATAGTTGCCTTGAGAATGGGGTGAGAGCTAGGTATGCTATGGGGTTTAACTGTAATTGGCAGCTGGGGGAGAGCAGTAAGATGCTTGGTGTAATACGTTTGTCTGGTGGCATAGGATTATCCAACAAGCCAGTGAACCCTGAAACCATTTATTGAAAGCTGCTCATGATGACTGAGAATATCATAAAGAGAATGGTAGAATTATTTTGTCTGGTTCTATGTTATAAGTTCTCCTTGCTAAGCCTTAGCAAGGCAGAAAGTAATGTCAAACCTGAAGGTAACTTTAAGTAAATCAGAGTGGGCCTGGTGCAACCACATGATGAACCCATTATGCCATAACACTCCTAGTATAAGGCCCCAGAAGGAGACCCCCCACTCGAGTCTCGGGAATTCGTGCACCCAAGGAAACATGAGAGACCATCTTGATGCAAAACACATGAGGCAGTTTATTCACGGAGCTCCAGGCCAACACTTATCTCATGCAGGAGATAGAGGAGTCGACCACAAGGCTCGAAAGCTAGGGGTTTATATAGCAAATAGGGTAGGGGGTTGGGGAAATTGGCATGGTTTCACATGATTGGCTAGTTCAAGCATCAGCAAAATCAGCAAGAGGTATGTGCAGCTTGAGGTAACAGCAATTCTATTGGGTAGGGGATTATCTGAGTCAGCAGGGCATCTGGTTAACTTTTACCTACATAAGGGAGTCAAGGGGGTGCCAGGCCAGATGGCTCATTACTCATTAAGGATAAGCCCGGACATATCCTTGAATGCCTTCTCTATCTTTACGACCAGCCAGTTCCTGGGATACATCAACATCCTTTGTTCAGGCCTGTCCGGGCATGCCCCAGACCTAGGCCTGCAAACCTCCTGAGTAGCTGGCATGTGCTACATGAATCATAGACCCTGAATTTTATTTTCTTTCACTAGGACCTCCTCAAGAGACCACAGAATTATGGCCAGGAGGGGTTTCCCTGGATCATGCCTTTCCAAAGTTGATACAGAAAGGAGCACCATAACTTTCTGTAGTAGGTTGCTAGCTGCAGATGTTAGTTTAGTCCTGGCAGACAGGCTGCAAGACCCCTCCAAGAGAGAAAAGAGGTGCCTTATCCCCTGGTTTGGAATAGGCAGGAAAGGTTTGAGCCAGTTAATAGTTCCACACAATTGTAGTTCCACAAGGGAGTAGGACTCCTTTGACACAAAGGAGAAGACCGATGGCTTAATCTTGTCAAAAATAGAAAAGCCCAGGAAGGTATATGGAGAAACTCTCTAAATCTTTTCAAGAGCAAACTTCAAGTTGAGTTTTTCTAAGTTAAGTAACAATTGCAAGGATACTCTTTCAGGATCAGGCATGCTAGGATGTGCAAGCATAGTATCATCTATGTAATGGACAACAGGACATTTCTAGGAATCCCTGTATGGCTTCAGCCATACAGCCATTTGTTCCAAAGTGGGCCACTGGTCCACCCAGATATCAGCTTCAGACAGCCAGGCCAGTGATATAGGGACAGATACCTTGATGTCAATTGGCACTGGGTGGACAGCGGCCACTAGAATTGAGGACAATTCCCAACTTTGTGAATTGTGCAACCTACTTGGTCATGTTGAATAATGTCATCAAAAAAGATACCCATGTCATCTAGAATATCTCTTCCCCAAAGGTTGTGGGGAACATCAGCCACAACAAATGTAAAAGATCCCTGATAGTCATATAAGTCCTGCCAACAGACAGGTCTGGTAGTCATTTTTGTGGATTGTTGGCCTCAAACTCCTGTAATGGAGGGACTAAACCAGAATCTCTAACAGGGGAACCTCAATGATTCTTTGTTTTGTTTTGTTTGTGTTTTGAGACAGGATTTCTCTGTATAGCCCTGGCTGTCCTGAAACTCACTCTGTAGACCAGGCTGGCCTTGAACTCAGAAATCTGCCTGCTTCTGCCTCCCAAGTGCTGGGATTAAAGGCGTGTGCCACTACTGCCCAGCTAAAATATTTATTTATTTATTTATTTATTTAACTTATTTATGTGAGTACACTATGGATCTCCTCAGACATACCAGAAGAGGGCATCAGATCCCATAACAGATGGTTATGAGTCACCATGTGGTTGCTGGGAACTGAACTCAGGAACTCTGGAAGAGGAGTCAGTGCTCTTAACCACAGAGCCATCTCTCCAGCCTCATTTTTTAAAATTATAGTGACATCTGCCCCTGAGTCAACCAACCCTTTAATTGGTATACCACCTAAATGTATAGTCATCATAGGGGAGTGAGGAAACACAGGCAAGGTCCAAAAGACTCCTGGCCAAGCAGGGTTCCCTCTTAGTGGCAGGGCTGAGGGGTACCCCTTTAGGAGCTTAAAATGTCTTCCAGCTTTTGAGAACGATGATTCTTAGCCCAGTAGAAACCTTTGTTACAATGAGAACCTCTGGTCTTGTGCCTAGCTGAGGGGCAGTACTGTCTGAGGTGATCAGGCTTGCCACAGTCCCAACGGATATAATCAGGGAGCCCTTAAGGGGGAGAGTGTGTCCCCTGTACCTGCTCCATTACCAAGGCATCAATGGAGGCAGTCAGGGCTGCAATGGGGCCCACATCAGGGTACAAATCAGGAGTGGCAACAACCCATTTATGGGTATCATCATTCCTTATGGCTGCCACAGCATTTTGAGTGGGGTTGTTAAAACCCTCCCATGCAAGCTGCTTGATGGGCATGTCTCTGACTGGGCAAGCATCAACCAGCCTTTCCACTGCCTCAGTCACACGGAACAGGAAGTCCGTGAAGGGTTCCCCAGACTGCTGAGCAAGATTGCAAAAGTAAGCAGAGGGGTCCCTTGGTGGTGAAGAAGAGGAAACCCATAACAATGGGAGCAAAAGAAACAAATGATGAACAGATAAGATAAATATGACAGAGGAGGTGATGAAAGTCACATCCTAAGCAGAGGACTCCCTCAGGTGTAGTTCAAAGGCCTTATGACTACACAGTGTCCCTGGGATAGAAAAGGTGTTCAGGAACCGATTCCTGGTAGCACCACTTGGGAGACCAGCCTCTATATCAGGTACTGGGATGAATCCAAACCAAAAGTGGAAATGAGCAGACAAAGGCAAAGAAGACAGAAGATTTCCACACTCTTACCCTTGAACCAAAACCAAAAGTGAAAGTACAACAATCACTGAGACAAACAGACAAAAAAAGACAAAGAAAACAGTAATGAAGTCCAAGTGCTCAGCTTCGCTGGACCCACAACATAAAACACTAAGTGGACAACTTGGGTTTAGCAAGCACCCAAGTTTTTAGTTTGCAGCACCGAGAGGTGGTTGCAGTAGAAGACCCTGGTGTATTGGAGATGCCAGTATCATAGGATAATCACCAAGACCAGCAGCAGCAGTGGAGTAGATCAACCTGAGCTTAGAGTACTACAGAGGGCAGGGCTGAAGAAGTGATGCTAGCCCTATGGAGGAGCCCAGAAGATCATGTGTGGATCCCAGACATTGAAACAAGCTGTAACACTGAAGTTGCCTTGGAGACCCCAAGATATTCTAGATGCCACAGCTCTGGGCTAACTGCTGAGGAAAGCTGCTAACAGGGAGTGGAACCAGCCCAGGAGAAAGTTTGTGGCAGTCAACAAAGGTGAAAAAAAGAGTTGGAGATCTGAAAACTGCTTTGACATCAGCCATGAAGATGAAGAGTTTGGAGCTGGTTTCCTGTCTTACTTTGGGGATTACACTTAAGTGCTTAGATGAATCTCAGAAGAGATTTTGAACTTTTAACATTGTTGAGACTGCTATAGACTATGGGAACCTTTGACGTTGGACTAAATGTATTTTGTGTTATGCTATGTTTAGGTATGGCCCCCATAGACTCATATGTTTGGACATGCCTATGGAGGCCAGGGAGTGGAATGTGATTGTTTATATGGAGTGTCACTGTGGGTATGGGTTTCTCTTTTGGTTTTTTGAGACAGGGTTTCTCTGTGTAGTCCTGGCTGTCCTGGAACTCACTCTGTAGACCAGGCTGGCCTCGAACTCAGAAATCCACCTGCCTCTGCCTCCCAAGTGCTGGGATTAAAGGCGTGTGCCACCACTGTCTGGTGTGGGTATGGGTTTTAATATCCTTGTCCTAGTTGCCTATAAGTCAGCTATAAATGCTAGCACCCCAATCGGAGTGGTTCATCGTTGGTGGTCACTCAGGGGAGTTGGTTGTAATTTGTTAGTAGTTGTGCTCAAAAAGAAGAAACAATAGGAAAGAAATTAGATTCAGGGATCTCTATCTGTCTTCCCCCTATTCTTTCCCTCATAATTAGTGATGGGGTGAAACTGAAGGGGATAAAACATAGGAAAAAACCCACAAAGTAGCAAAGTCCAGCTATAGTAAAGCTGAGGTGAAACTGACTCTAACTCAGGTTGGTCCCATACTTGAACCAGTCTTTCTGCCTCAGACCCTTCAATCACTGACATGTGCTACCACATTTCTCTTTTAGGTAGAACATTGAAAGGACAACATAAACTCCAAATATCTCCAATTTAAGGACCAGGCTTCATTTAAAAAAGAAAGTCATAAGGTGCCAGCTCCAGGAACAGGCAGCAAATCCAGGAACAAGGTCTTAAAACTCTCTCCCAATGAGTAACCTGGAGATAACAACAAGAATGGAAAAAGATCTTATTGCAGAATGGGCTATCTGTGCTAGGCAGCCCTATCTTATACTCTGGTTAAATGTTCAAGACATAGGAATGCAGACAACTGACCATCTGGCACAAGCCAATCAGAATCTGACCCCTCTCACCCCCTAGCAATCCACCAATATTTTAGACTACCTAATCTTTCTAAAAATTTCCCCAAAATCCCTTTAAAAACGCCTGCACACTTTTGTCCAGCATCACCATTTTGAAAAACAGTTGACCCCCAAATGCTGGTTGTTTCTGCAGAATAAATGCTCTTTATCTTTTCATATTATCTGAGTCTGGGTCTTCCTTCAGCCTTTTTCGGACCCTTAAGAGCATCTTGTGTGCAAAAATCCTGCCTTGTATTTGTTGAGCTAATGGGTTAATATAATCATCTTGTATAAATGTCCTGACCTCATTTGATGTGGCCTTATAAGGTTGAAATGCTAAAAAAGCACAAGACAGTGTGGGAGAAATATTGCCTGCTTATTCTTTCAGTAAAAGAAATTTGAAAGATGTTACATATGAAAAGTTTTTGGTGAGCCCAAACTGAGCATTGAATATTTCCAATACCAGCAGTCTGGGTAGGCGTGAGGTGCTGAGATTGAAGGATCTCAAATTTCAGACAAGTGTGAAGTGTACATACCAAGACTCTGTCTCAAACACACCAAGTGCTAGAGGTGCAGCTCAGTGGTACAGTGCTTATATACTATATACTAGGACCTGAATTTGATTCTCTATTACTAGATAAGAGGACAAAGAGAAGTGTGATATGTGTTTTGTAATCCAGTTGTGGTTCCATGTCCTTCTTCCCTCTCAGGATGTCCAGACTCTACTGTACACCAAGCTGGAAGGATGAAGCAGAGTCCAGAATGGATTGAGTTCTGCAGGATCCTAGCCCTGCTAGGAGAGAGTATCAAGGGCAAGAGGGTGGTGGGGAAAAGGTCATTCCAGAGGATGTTCGTGTTTTGAGGATCAAAATGTTTACAGCTCTTTTAGACAAAGGCCTTCTCTGACCATCTTCAATGAAACAGCACTCTGAGATGATCTTAGCTTGTGCATATTTTTTATTGGGGTGGGCTTGTATGAATACACCTTATTCGTGGTGAATCTGGTATATATGGACCTTGGAGAGTGGTAAATAAAAATTATTGTCTAGAGTTTTAAAATTCTGTGAATGCCTCATTTGCATGGAAAGGCATTCCAGGAATCTCAAGTGCTTCCTGGACAAGTTCTTATCAGGAGGAAGGAAGCCAAACCTTTAATCTCACCAAAGCTATGTGACATTCCACGGGTAGAGGGGTTTTGGGCTCCTCAGACAAAGTCAGAGAAGGAGAAACCCTGCTGGTAAAGGAAGTCCCCCATTTTGCTGCAAACTCAGAAGGCTATCTGGACAATGGTGGAAACCTTAATTACCAAGGCTGGAAAAAGAAGGATGTGGAAAGGGAAGAATTTACTTTTATTTTATTTTTCTGTGTGTGAGTTAGCTAGGCAAACCATTTTGTTACTTAATCTTCTGACCTATATAATGTCACTAAAACTAATTGTCTTGGGTGTGGTGTCAAAAACCTATATCTCAGCCCGGGAGAAGCAGAAGTTATATTATTTTCAGTTACCCAGTAACTGAGAATGGAAATGAGGACTTGACCACCCCAAGTATGGTTAGGAAAAGATTTTTATCGAAGACATGAGGTAGTATATCCACAGGCATCTGGAAAAGTCCAAAACAGGGAAAGAAAGTAGTAGACTGATCAGAGCCAAGAGAGGAAAGGGGGTGGGGCATCAGGAGGGAAAGAAAAGCAGGAGGAAGGGCCAAGAGGACTAAGAGCGAGTGGCTAGAATGGCAGGTTTTTATAGGAAAGAGAAACTGGAGGAAGAAAGGCAAAGCCTCTATGTAATTTAAAATTTTTTCAAAACCTATTTTTAATGGTGGTTCTTAAATACTTTTACCTCCCTGTATCCCACCACCCACCAGAATTAGTGGAAAAGAAAGCATATGGAGGAAGATAACTTGTTTAGAAAGGTTCATTGGAACAACTCCTATCTGTGTTTTCTGGAAATTGGAAGTTCAGTTCACAGGTTAGCAGTGGCAACTCATAAAACAGCAGTCCAGTTCAGTAGTCAGGATAGCAAACAGGAATCAGCAGCAGTGTGGCAGGACCTAGCAGAAACAGCCAGGCCTCAGCCTCGGTACAAGTCAGCCAAAGGGACCCGGAGTGACT
>LR749533.1:191035-203464 GCA_902729485.2 Mus minutoides
CAATTTTCTTATGGGAACCTGAACTTTTACCCGATACCACCCTGCCCCGTCTATTTCTGAGGAAAACATGTTTGTCTTCCCTTTTCTGAAAACAGTCTGATTTATCTTCCCTTTTCAAAAACAGTTTGGTCACAGATGTCCTGGACAGCCGCCCAACAGTTCACCGTGACCTTCAAAATATTTTCTACCCCCTCCCAGTTCCCCCTCCCCAAACTTGTGGTTTTAGCCCTTAAAAATGCTAAGAAAATTAGAATCGGCGTCAGACTCCTCTATCCCTGTGTGGAATATGAGTCTCACCCTAGCTTGCTAGCTTAGAATAAACCTCCTGCTGTTTGCATCAAGTTCGGCTCCTGTGTCTTCCTGGGGGACGTGCTCTCCGGGGACTGGGTAAGGGTCTCCCCACACGGGGGTCTCTTCAACTCCAGGAGACATTCTTGGCTATGCCTCTCTCAGGGAAGAGAAGATCAGCAAAGACTCAAGACCCACAAGTGTTACACAGTTAGCTGTACCAACAAACCTAGCTCAGTCCCTGTCACTGTCCCTTGAGTCTTTTTATACTCTTTCCAAATATCATAAGTCCTCCATGGGTCTTGCTTCATCACCTCAGCTGACATTACTCTGCCAATCAGCCTGAGTTTGAACACCACCAGAAGTTTTTTGATGCATTTCTCTCTATAGAGTCTCAACAAATGCAGCTGAACTATACAATAAGCCAGACCAATTCGTGCATACTGTTAGCAAAGAATTCTTCATCATGTGTCTTTTCATGTGCTTGCTTTAACAGAATATCCTCTCTCCTGTGTCTGCTTCAGTGAAACTTTCCTATTTACGTTAGCCTTTCACACCTGTGTCTACTTTAACGTGTTTGCCCCAGCAAAACACCATCCAAATGACTTTCCAAAGAACCCTTAAGTTTCTACTTCACCTCTGCGCTGGAGAGGTTTAGGGTACTGGGCAGAGTGATAAGTTCTGAAGAGCCAGGATGCCAGTGAAAGATCCTGAGAAAAATGTAACAGGTCACAAAGACCCTGAAACTGGGAAAAGAGATTTCACTATTAGCAGAAAGCCTTTACATAGCTGAACATTTCTTGAATCTGTGTGCTTGACCCTACTGTTCTTTGAATGCATGTATTTGCCAACTGATATAGCTCACTGCCAAGTGTTTGTGGTTTGGTTGCTGGATTGAGATACAGCTCACTGCCAAGTGTTTGTGGTAAATTTCACTTCTGCACCTGTGCACCTGAGTATGACAATCTTCTCTGTATTCTACCTTCCTTGTATCCATGACATTTTCTTTTGTACCCATTTTTCTTTAGAGAAAATAGATATTGTTAAATCGGGAAAATCCCCTACTCCTTCTCCTCCTTCTCTCCTCCTTGAGGGACCATAAAAACTGGGTCCTCTTTTCCCTTGGGGTCGACTCCTCTATCCACTTCCAGGATATGAGTCATCCCCAGACCTCTGGCTTTCCCTAATAAAGCCTCTTGTGATTTACATCAAGACCATTTCTCATGAGTGATTTGGGGTGTCACCTTTCCTGAGTCAGAACGTGGGAGTCCTTATGTTCTGGGTCTTTCACCAGCAGCATAGACTATAAAACCAGTACTTGTGACACTGAAAGAGCCTGAGACCATCATGCACTTTGTATGCTAATAGGCACTACAGTTAGCCATTCATGAATTTCTCCAGGACCTAACACCTAGGAAGCTGCAGAGCCAGTCTGGGAAACATAACAACACATTAAAAAAAAAAAAAAAAGTAAAATAAAGTAATAAGTAAATAATTTGGGCCAAGTGTGGTAGTTGCCATCTTTATTGGAAATGTTCCAGGAAAGGGCTGGACAATGATCAAATGAAATCAGTTAAATGAACCAAATAGTGTTAGCATTTTAATCATAATTTATTTAATTCTTTCTTTCTTTCTTTTTTTCCTTCTTTCTTTCTTTCTTTCTTTCTTCTTTCTCTCTTATTTATAGATTCTTTTGTCTTTGGAGATAGGGTTTCTCTGCTTAGCCTTTACTATCCTAAAATGCATCTCTAGACAAGGCTGGTCTCAAACTCAAAGAGATCTGCCTGTCTCTGCCACTCGTGCTGGGATTACAGTTGTGTGCTACTGTAGAGTAAAAATTTTTAGCTAGGCTAAGAAAGTTAAAATGGAATCAGTTGTGCTCCTATAGAGTAAAGAAATCTTTAGCTGTTCGTGAGAACATAAACTTTGCACCCTCAGGCTGAGTGACTATTCCAGGAACTTAAAATATACCTTTCCTGGAACCACCACAGAATGTTCCAACGGCCTCTGAATGTCACAGCGACCTCTGTGGAATCTCTCAACGCCCCAGAAGGTTGCCTAAGGTAGCACATGACTTAACTGTTAGGTAGATTACCTCCCTCTTCCCCCCCCCCCCCCTTGTCTCTTAGAGTTAGCTATTACCTCAAGCTGCTACCTGGGCCTCTTGCTGATGTTTGAACTAGCCAATCATGTGAAACCGAGCCAATTTCCCCAACCCCCTACCCCATTGCTATAAAAGCTTCTAATTTTCGAGCCTCGTGGTCAACTCCCCTGTCTCCTGCGTGGGATACGGGGTCGTCCCAGAGCTCCGATTAAAAAATCCTCTTGCATTTTGCATCAAGATGATCTTTCGTGATTCTTGGGGTGCACTGAAGGGACCCCCGTGAGGACAGACCCCTACTCAGTCCCCGGAGAGCACGTCCCCCAGGAAGACACCGGAGCCGAACTTGATGCAAACAGCAGGAGGTTTATTCAAAGCAGATAGAGCAAACTAGCATGCTAGGGTGAGACTCGTAATCCACACACGGACAGAGGAGTCTGACCCCGACTCAAATTTTCTCAGCGTATTTAAGGGCTAAAACCACAAATTTGGGAGGGGAGATTTGTCTTGTGTGGTCGGAGGAAGGAAATATTTTCAGGGTCGCGGTTAACTGTTGGGTGGTTGCCTGGAACATTCTGTGGTTAAACTGTTTTGGGAAGGGGAGAAAAACATGTTTTTCTCAAGAACAGATGGTGCAGGGTAGTACAGGGTAAAAGTTCAGGTTCCCATGAGAAAATTTTCTAAGTGTATTACAAGAATAACTCCATCTTGGAGTTATAACTCTTCAGCACGAACAGCCCGTGTTTGGAATAGGGGTCTTTCTGGTTTGATCTTACACTACCACCACCTGATATTTAAATTTTATTTCTAATGAGAGGGCTAAGTTAGACTGACTCTATGACAGACTGCAGGATGCCAGGTCAGGAGACTAGGCCTGAGTTTCTGTTTCCCAAAACTGGACAAATCAATTCCAGGAAAAACTACCTTTTTGGGCAGCCAATCAGGGGCTACAAGAAGCTGTCCTGATACTTGACCTGAGCCAAGCTTGAGTCAAGAATCAGCAATGGTTCCAGAAAGACCTCAAATTTAGCAGAACCTTGACTATTCCCAAAGACACCCTGGAAATAGAGCCAACCAATCAGGATAAAAGTCACCTACTCTTCCCTGGAATTCCTCTAACAAGCTTTAAAATTGAGCCTGTAAACTCACTCAACACCTCTATTTTGATGGATGGAGATTCCTGCAAGCTAGTAATTTCTGAAGAATAAACACTGTTTGCCTTTGCATATGATCTGAGTCTGGGATATCATTCTTCAGCGAATCACGGACCTAAAGAATTATTATTTAAGCCAGGTGATGGAGACCAGAGAGGGCAACAGATCTTCTGGATCTAGAGTTATAGGCAGTTGTGAACTTCCCAACATGTTTGCTGGAACCTGGGAACTGAACTCAGGAAATCTGTAAGAGCAATTTAAATTCTCTTAAGTACTCTTAAATGCTGTGCCCATTTTCTTACCCTCGGTATTTATTTATTTTGTTTATTATTTATGTGTATGAGTATTTTGCCTGCATGTGTGTCTGTATACCACATGCATGTCTGGTGTCCTCAGAAGCAAAAAGAGGACATCTGATCTTCTGGGACTGAAGTTACAGACATTGTGAGCCAATGTGTGGGTGCTGGGAATTAAATATGGGTTCTCTCTTAACCACCAAGCTATCTCTCTAGCTGCTAGTATTTCTTTCTTTATTTTTTAATATTTATTTATTTGTTTATTTTATGTATGTGAGTACACTGTAGCTGTACAGATGGTTGTGAGCCTTCGTGTGGTTGTTGGGAATTGAATTTTTCAGGACCTCTGCTCTGATCAGCCCCACTCACTCTGGTCCAAAGATTTATTTATTATTATACATAAGTTCACTATAGCTATCTTCTGACACACCAGAAGAAGACATCAGATCTCATTACGGGTGGTTGTGAGCCACCATGTGGTTGCTGGGATTTGAACTCAGGACCTTTGGAAGAGTAGTCAGAGCTCCTACCCACTGAGCTATCTCACCAGTCCCCAGTATTTACTTCTGAGATGAAGTCTCAGGTATGCTAGGCTGGCCTTAAACTCTTCAAGTAGCTGAGAAGGATCTTGAATTCCTGACTGTGGGTGCTGCAATTGCAGGCATGCACCATCATTTCCTTTACTGTTGCTGTTTTTAGGCAGTCCCACTTTTTATCCGTGGCAGGCCTAGAACTTGAGATCCCCTTTCTCTAATCTATGAGTGTTGAGATTAAAGGTATGTACCACTGTGACCAGCCTGTAAAACGCACTAAGCAAGTACTGTACCAACTGAGGTACATCTCCAGCCTACTGTGTGAATTTTGTAAAGCTTTTGAGGGGAAGGAGCTGGTCAACAGATACTTTTAGGATGGGAGTTATCAAGGAGGGACAGGAAGGAGGGAGTTATTAAGTTATTTTAGGAGAGACAAAAAGGAAGGGTGGGGTTGGGACAAAAAAGAGACAGAATTTGCCAACTTCCTTAATAGGCAAGGGTTTTTGTTTTGTTTTTAAGCGTATGGTTTTATCTTTCCTGAACACAAGGGTCTGATTAGAACTGTTGCTAAAAGACATCCAGTTTTGCACATTGACGTTTTCCATTTTTTTTAGTGCTGAGGAAGATAAAAGAAGAAATTGTTTACTTAAAAGACACATGGGAGGTTAGTTGAGTAAAGAGATGAGCATCCAAAACAAACAAAGAAGTGAAAAAGATAAACAACCAGAAATGTTCTTTTTGGTTTTTTGGGGTTTTTTTTGCTCTGGTTTGTTTTGAGATTGATTCTTCTATGTATCCCTGGCTGGCCTCAAACATATACCACTGCATTTCTACTCTTCTATAACCCTGCTGTCTCTGAGAACTGGGTGTCTGAAGTTCAGAAGATCTTCTTTATGTGGACCAGTTAAAATTGGTTAGTTATAAAATGTCTTCCAGGGTGATGCTAGATACTCTAACCACCCTATAATGAATCACTTGTGCATGCAAAATGATGCACCAGTGCCATTACAGTTGACAGTAGCCACAATGGCAACTGGAAAGAAACAAAAAGAAGGGGTACTTGAATCCCCATAAAGTACCTTCTTATTCCCCTTGTCTTCACAGAATGAGGAGGAGGAGGAGGAGGAGGAGATCCATGCATAGTCTTTCCATTTATCAGCCTCTTGGTTTCATCTCTGTTATATGTCTATAACTTTTCAGGCTCCAGTGGGTTAAGAAGCTGGTTCATGGGCTGGTGAGATGGCTCAGCGGGTAAGAGCACCCGACTGCTCTTCCGAAGGTGATAAGTTCAAATCCCAGCATCCACATGGTGGCTCACAACCATCCGTAACGAGATCTGGCGCCCTCTTCTGGAGTGTCTGAAGACAGCTACAGTGTACTTACATAAATAAAATAAAATAAATCTTAAAAAAAAAAAAAGAAGCTGGTTCATGAGAACATTTCCCTCTTCTGTTTTTTTTTTTTTTTTTTTTTTTTGGTTTGGTTTTTCGAGACAGGGTTTCTCTGTGTTCCCCTGGCTGTCCTGGAACTCACTCTGTAGACCAGGCTGGCCTCGAACTCAGAAATCCGCCTGTCTCTGCCTCCTGAGTGTCCCTCTTCTGTTATTGACCAAAAATAAACTCTCCTTTACTGCACAATTAGTACTCAGTTTTGTTACTTTTTCTACAAATCAGAGAAAGTAAAGGACCCAGTTTGAGGTCTACCTGTCTCTGCCTCCTGAGTGCTAGGATTAAAGATGTATATTACCAGGCCCAATTGCTACAGACGCTCTGGGTCCCTTAGTCTGCGTGGGTCAAGTTCTCTAAAGCAAGTGCGCAAGGAATTCGGCAAAATGACAAACAGAGGCCACACAAGAGGGGCTGTGTAGAATCTGAGTGTAATTGTGAGATCGAGCACCAAACTTTTATACAGCGGAGAAGAAACCAGGCGAAATACATCCATCAAGTTACAATTACACAATACAATAGGAATGAATACGTCACAATTTGCTCTACTCCTTGTGGGGCTGGCGCCAGGGGGTTAAAGTATTACTACAACTTCCCTATCTCTAAGGTCCAAGTAGATTCTAAAGAAGAGGAATTTACTAACTTGCTTCTAATTTGCAATTAGTTTGTTTTACCTGGTTGTAATGAAGATTCCTTTCTCAGTGGGAAGTCCATCTATTCCCTAAAGCTATTGCCCTTAGCAAACATTCTGCAGAGCAAAGCTATTGTCCTTAGCAAACATTCTGCAGACCAGCTCTGAGCTGCTAGTGGCTCCTTTCTATGTAAAGCTAAATAGCTTCCCTGTCTCTAGATAGTTTTCTGAATTCCCACTGAAAATCAAGAATTCTCTAGGACCATTGGAATGCTGGAAAGCTTAGCTTGTGTCAGGATTCATTCTATGCTTATAATAAAAATCCTACTAAATGAGCACGTGGATCCATATGCCAGACTAATGCCAAGGATAAATCTGGACTTTCTAGCTATGGGAATGCCAAGGTTCCAGGAGGATGGGTTTCCTTTGAAACTCTTTGCCTCAGGACTGCTTCCAGGTTTCCAAACCTGTAATGACAGTCACTACTGGAGTGGATGTAGCACCCAATAGGGCTCATATCTTGAACCATTCAAATGGCCAGTGATAGTATTCTCTCTTGGAACTCCTCTTACATGAGGATATAGGCAAGCACCACCACACCAATTATGCCATGCAGTGGACTCAATCCAGGGTTTTATACATATTAGTCAAACATTCCACCATAAGCTACATCTCCACCTATGGAGGCCAGGTCTCTTCTTCCACCATATGGGTCCTGAGGATGGAACTCAGATCATCCAGCTTGATGGCATTTTACCAGCCCCTTTCAACTATGTAAATGGGTCAGTTCATTTGCAATCTGTGGTTCATACAAAAATAGGTAGCAGATTGGTTTGCTGATTCAAATCTAGTCACTAAAAAGAAATAGGTTAGAAGATGTAGTCTGGTTGACAAAAAGTATATCAAAGGTATTTTCTCCAAATTGTAGCTCTAGGGAAATCCTTTGGTGATCCCAGGTTAATCTCAGAGCCACTATAAATCTAGAGTGCATAGTTATCCTATAGTGTCTTGCTGAGCCAGATTACTAGAGTTTCAGTATTTGGGGCCTCCTTCATTGGGTTTGGGTTTGTTTCCAGGCTTTTTTTCTTTTTTCTTTTTTTGTTTTTGTTTTTTTTTTTTGTTTTGTTTTTAAGATTTATTTATTTCATTTATATGAGTACACTGTAGCTGTCTTCAGACACACCAGAAAAGGGCATTGGATCCCATATACAGATGGTTGTGAGCCACCGTGTGGTTGCTGGAAATTGAACTCAGGACCTCTGGAAGACCAGTCAGTGCTCTTAACCACTGAGTCATCTCCCCAGCCCTGGTTCTAAGTTCTACCTCAAGATTACTTCAAGATATATTAGCCATCTCTGCCTTGCTTAGTGGTAACATACAGCTACTAACCCAGCAAGAGTCACTTCACATCAGTGAACACCTTGGGTATCTGTTGGTGTGGAGAACTTTCAGGGATCATGAGTTCGAGATCATCCTGGACTTCATAGGAAAAACCTTGTTTCAAAGGGATAACAACAATAAAAACAGATATCCTAGATCTTCAATCTGGCTTCCTCCTACCATGTGACCCATCCTTGCTCTGCCTTCATACCATGCTCTAATCCAGTTGAGGGAGGCTCACCAGAGGACAGCAAGGTAAGACTGATCCTTGTGGATATCAGGCTTTAAAACTGAACTAGCAGGCGAAAGTTCTTGCTGTCAGCCTGAATTCAATCCCTGGGTTCCACATGTTAGAAGGGAGAAGCTAATTGTCCTATGCTCTTCCTATGTAACCCAGAGTTTTCATGTGTTTATATCCCATCCACAAAATATACAAATAAATGTAAAACAAACAAAATAAATCTAAACATTTTTTCTTTCCCAGTTTTAAATGTTTTGTTAAAGGAAAAAACATTGTAACTAGGAAAAATATTGAATCACTTCTCCTTGGATTTTTTTCTTTTTGGCCAGATATTCTTTTAAAATAACTCTTCATTTTAGTGTGGGTTCGTTTAGCTATTTTTTTTGAGTTGTAATGTTAGTTCTTGTTGTTGTTGTTGTTGTTGTTGTTTTTAGACAGTGTCTCATGTACTCCAAGCATCAAACTCATTATATAGCTGAGGATGACATTGAATTCAAAGTGATCTTATTGCTTTAGCCTTGTTAGTTCTGGGATTACAAGCCTGTGCTCCCATTTGGTTTTATTACATTTTAAATTTCCTTCAGTTCTTTATTGGATCATTCATTAGTTGCTGTGGGTACCTACAAGAGAAAAATACTGAGCCACAGGTTTAAATCAATAGACTTTATTAGCTAGCCAGTGACTATACTGGGTATTTAGGACCCCAGTATACCACTGAGCCATCCTCAGGGTGAGCGTTTAAGCACAAAGCAGATCCTGGGCTGACATACTTCAGTTAACAAGAACAGTTAGCCAGAATCAGAACTACAGATACCAAAAAACAAGGTTAGTATATTCAAAGACTGTCCTAGAACTATGGACTTTGATGGACTTTGTTTTCATTTTGGGAGCTGGTGTTGTCTGCGTGCTGAATTTTATGGCCTGAATGGTATTTCCATTACTGAGTCAGTTGTGCTAAGGTCTGGAGGCCTGTTACATATGGTGTCCTTAATGGGGAAAAAAATACACACACACACACACACAGCTAAAATATATCCCAAGACCAGCTATCCATAATCTCATAGCCAAAAATGTAAGTCATGTGATTTTCTTGAAACATTCACCCAAACCATAGCACTTAAGTTGCTTCTCCTTGGCATGACTTGGTGGCAGACACCATGCAAGAAAAGCTGCAGTGGGCAAGGGAATCTCCCTGGAGATGGCCTACCATCTTGCTCAGCTGCGATGGGTGAGCCCTGGTGCAGCACAATCCCAGAGACTTCATCCCAGGATTGCTTCTTGCTACTGATGTGCTTTTCTCATGTTTGTCATTGCCATAATCCTCATTCACTTGGCTTGGTTGAGTGGACACTGGAAGACCCTCACTGCCTATAGCCTGGTGTGATTACTCCCTGGGTGATGGCCATACTATTAGGCAAGCTTTTTGAATATCAATACGAAGATAAAAAGATAATGCTGCCTAGATGAATTGATGATTTTATAGGATTTCTGACTTGATTTTTAAAAAGGTTAGTTTGATTTAAATAATTCGGGGAAGTTTATAAAAAATATAATGTTAGGAAATTAGGACAGTTGTAGAACGTTTTAGGTTTGAATTAAAAATAAAGTGTGCCCTTTCCTGATAGAATGGCAAACACTGCTTGAGTTAGAGAAAGGAGTACAGTGAGCATTCAAGTATTACAAGAATGTAATTATGGAGGTGAGAAGAATAGGTTTAGGGCAAGCTAATGATCAAAGTGAGCATACACTCTAGATTGGGCCTGAGTTCTCCTGTCTTGGGAACTAGAGTTGAGGGAACAGGTTTATAGTGTGCACCAGGAAATAATAAGGATATATTATGAATATAAGAACAGAAAATAGATGACTAGCCAGCTTAGGTAAACAAAATTTCAAAAATAAGATTTAAGAAAGATGATTTGCTCTTTAGTAAGTATAGGTTGTTGCCAACCAAGCATAGGGAAAAACTTGTTACTATAGATTTGGCTTGTTTTAACTTCATTAATCAATGACTAAAAATTACTGCTTTGGGGTTACAATGAGCTTTTGGAAAGAAAGATAAGAATTGCCTCGGTGTCTGTGCGCCAATGAGGAAAAAAAAGAAAAGAAAGATTTGTTTAGTTAGATATGTTTCATATAAGAAATACATAATCAATATCCTGTTGTAATTTTCTTTTGTGTAATGATTTTGATCTGTTTTTGAAGAATGTTCCTATGATGATTATCTCTGGAAAAAATGAAACTTGTGGCTATGAGGTAATTTTCTTCTTAATGGAAAAAAAAAAACTTTGTCTCTACAGGTATAAAAAGGGGTTAAGGGGGCTGGTGAGATGGCTCAGCGGGTAAGAGCACCCGACTGCTCTTCCGAAGGTGATAAGTTCAAATCCCAGCAACCACATGGTGGCTCACAACCATCCTTGATGAGATCTGGCGCCCTCTTCTGGAATGCCTGAAGACAGCTACAGTGTACTTACATATAATAAATAAAAGAAATCTTTAAAAAAAAAAGGGGGGTTAAGAGAAGAAATAAAAATCGCTGGAACTTGTCCTTTCTTCAACTGTTCTGTGTGTGTGTGTGTGTGTGTGTGTGTGTGTGTGTGTGTGTGTATGAGTGTTTGATTCCCTGTTTCCCTTCTCTAACCTCTGCAGCCCTTGTAGGTATCTAGATCCACCCATGTCAGCTGCTTTCAACACTGACCCTTCATAGGCTGCCTGCCTTAGTTTACTCTCTGGTGCCAAAGCTGGCCTTTGGCAACTTGGTAATATATAGTCACCAGCTACATTATAAACAGCACATATGCCCTTAAAAACAATGTTAAAAACAGCCAATCATAAAAAGGGCCAAGTTCCCATTCTTTATAATCTTTGCTACAATGCTATTAAAGCTGTTCTCAAACTCAAGATCCATTTGTCCTGAGTGTTGTAGGTTTTTTCTATAACCTTAGGATTATAGTAAAGTGTCATCATACCCAGCTCCTGTTTTACTTGCTTTTTATTTTGTGGTGCTAGAGATTGAACCCAGGGCCTTGTGAATGCTAGACAAGTTCTCTACCACTGAGCTAGTCCTGGCCTGATTTCATTTTTTTAAACATGTATTTATTTTCATGTGTATGAGTGTTGTACCTGCATGTATATCTGTGAACACAGGCATGCCTAGTTCTGAGGAAAACAGAAAAGACTTCAGATCCTCTAGGACTGGAGTAACCAAAAGCTGTGAGCTACCATATGGTGTTATAAAATCAAACCTAGGCCCTCTGAAAGAACAACCAGTGCTCTTAATCACCGAGCCTTCTCTCTAGGCCCTTATTTCTTTGACCCAGAAAAAAGTAAGGTTTCTTCTTCAAGTTTTGACCAAGACATCTCAGTCAGTAAACAATTTTTCCAGGGAGGGAGCGAAGCTTGAAAAGAAAAAGACAAATAGACAACACTATAACATGACCCCAGCCGTGTGCTGAAGCTGAAGAAGAGGTGTTTTTTATTGTTGTTTGTTTTGTTTTGTTTTGCAGTCTGCTTTTATATCATTCTAGGTACATACAAAGAATATGGTGAGTCCTTAAGTCATAAACAAAGTAGTCAAGGAACAAACAGGACAAAAATCAAAGTAATCAAACAAGGCAATAAACACAGTCTCGTGGTCACTATGTCCAGGCATTTATCAGGATGACCAAGATATAAGGAATTCAATACATTCCTCAGCTCTCTTTGCCTTGAGCCTACTTTGTTTTCCCAGCCCAATATCAAATTCCTGCCAAATTCCTAGAAATGGTCCTAAGAGCTCTCCAGAAAATTTTCTTTCTTTTTCCCCATTTCCTTCTCCTTCTATCTTTGGAAGGAAATAAAAATAAAATGAATACATATCTGTATACTTGTGATATTGAAGCTTATGTATCTTATTAGAAATATTAAATGTAAACCATAACTGATGCTAAAATACCAACTCTCAGTTTATTCTGGAACCAAACATGATGGACCATGGTCCAGGGACACAGAATTAGGTGACACCAAATTCCGTGTTTCAACATGATACATGTTTCATAAAGTTTTTATAATAACAAAAAAGGAAACTGATAAATCAATAATCTTTTCTGTCTTCATTTTTTTTCTTTCTTAAAAAAAAAGATTTATTTATGTATATGAGTACACTGTAGCTGTCCTCAGACACACTGAAGAGACCCCCGTGTGGGGAGACCCTTATCTAGTCCCCAGAGAGCACGTCCCCCAGGAAGACACCAGAGCCGAACTTGATGCAAACAGCAGGAGGTTTATTCTAAGCTAGCAAGCTAGGGTGAGACTCATATTCCACACAGGGATAGAGGAGTCTGACCCCGAATCTAATTTTCTTAGCATTTTTAAGGGCTAAAAC
>LR749533.1:216088-315478 GCA_902729485.2 Mus minutoides
TGGTCCCCCCCTGAATCCGCCTGGGACGTCTCCCAGGGTGATGGGCGGTGAACACCTGGACACGTCTGTCCTTATTCACCTAACCCCCTGAAACTGAAAGCGCGCACAGAAACCGAAACAAAACACAAAACAGAACAGAACATAACAGAACAGAACAGAAATTTTTCTTGCAAGATCTTACCTCCAAGTGGGCCTGGGTCTTCAGGGGGGTCGCGCAAAAATCCCGGACGAGCCCCCAAAAATGAAGAGACCCCCGTGTGGGGAGACCCTTATCTAGTCCCCAGAGAGCACGTCCCCCAGGAAGGCACCAGAGCTGAACTTGATGCAAACAGCAGGAGGTTTATTCTAAGCTAGCAAGCTAGGGTGAGACTCATATTCCACACAGGGATAGAGGAGTCTGACCCCGAATCTAATTTTCTTAGCATTTTTAAGGGCTAAAACCACAAGTTTGGGGAGGGGGAACTGGGAGGGGGGTTTGTCGGAGTAGAAAATATTTTGAAGGTCACGGTGAACTGTTGGGTGGCTGCCCAGGACATCTGCGACCAAACTGTTTTTGAAAAGGGAAGATAAATCAGACTGTTTTCAGAAAAAGGGGAGACAAACATGTTTTCCTCAGAAATAGACGGGGCAGGGTGGTATCGGGTAAAAGTTCAGGTTCCCATGAGAAAATTGTCTTTAAGTGCATTATAGGAATAACTCTATCTTGGAGTTATCTCTGGGTCTCTGACACAGACAGTCAGGCTAGGTCTTCTTGCTAACAAAGAGCTTCTCACTGTCTGCATTCTCAGAGATTGGGAAACAGGCTTTGGGGAGCATTCAAAGGCTGTACATTTCAGGGGAAACATTTTGGGGGTCTTTCAACACCAAAAGAGGGCATTAGATCCCATTACAGATGGTTGTAAGTGTGGTTGCTGGGACTTGAACTCAGGACCTCTGGAAGAGCAGTCAGTGCTCTTAACAACTGAGCCATCTTTCCAGCCCTACTTTTTTCCTATTGTTGTTGCTATTATTGTTATTGTTTTGAGACAAGGTTTCTATGTAGCCCTGCTGTCCTGGAAGAAACTCTCTGTGTAGACCAGGCTGGCCTCAAACTCAAAGATGTACCTGCCTCTGCATCCTGAGCTCTGGGATTAAAGTTGTGTGCTACAACACCTAGATGCTTTTCTTTACTAATTTTTAAAAAATTATCTTATATCTATGATGTTTTGTCTGTACCTGTGTATATACACCACTAGCATGTCTGGTGAACATAGAGGCTGAAAGAGGGCATTGGATTTTCTAGAACCAGAGGTATGAATGGTTGTGAGATACCATGTGAGTGTTGAAAATTGAACCCCAGGCCGGGCATGGTGGCACATGCTTTTAATCCCACCACTTGGGAAGCAGAGGCAGGCAGATTTCTGAGTTCGAGGCCAGCCTGTTCTACAGAGTGAGTTCCAGGATAGCCAGGGCTACACAGAAAAACCCTGTCTCGACCCCTCCCCGCCTCCCAAAAAGAAAATTGAACCCTGGTCCTTTGTAAGTGCAATAAATATTTTAAACCACTTCACCATTTAACCAATCCCAAGACAACTTTCAAATATATTGGTAGAAACATCAGAGAGGTGGGCTACAACCAAGCATAGAAATCTCAGCTATAGGTAGGCTCTAAATACTAATATCATTTTTTGCATTTTGGTTGGAGAAAAATAGAGTTTTTTGGATTAATAAATTCCAAATAAATTTTTTGTTAGTAATGGGATATTAAGTTTGACACAGAGGTATGTGGTCAAGGAACGGCAATTTAGGAGATTAAAATAATCCAAGATTATAGGTATACTTGCACAAATTAAAGCTGATAATACTCCTGAATATGTATCCTATAAGATGAAGCAATTCTTTGTATATTATAATACAAAGCATGTCATTGATATATCACACAATTCTACAGGACAAGCAGTTATAGAAAGAACCAAGTGTACCTAAAAAGAGATGCTTATTAAACAAAAACAAACAAACAAACAAAAAAAACCGAGTGAAAGCCCCTAGGGACATATTAAATAATGCTTTGTTAACTCTAAATTTTCTTAATGTTGGTGAAAAGGAAATAACAGTAGCTGAGAGATACTGGATTATCGGAAAAAAAAAAAAAAAAAAGAGGAACTAGGCCAACCAACATGTTATAAGGATGTGTTGACATTAGAATGGAAACCTGTAATGGTTTTATGATGGGGTCATGTATATTTTTATATATCTACAGGGAATGAAAAAATATGGCTACCAACAAAACTTATAAAGATTAGATCTAACCAGGGAAAACCTGTCAGCTGAGACATGACTGTCTCCACAAAGCAAATAGCCCTGGTGATTCACTCTCACAGACTGTCTCAGCTACTAATTTCTCCAAAATATGTATGTAAATAAACTTCAAAAGGGCTTTGTGTGATTGATTGCACAAAGACTGGACAATACAAAGACTGGATAACACATGGTACCTGAGCATAGGTAACCAGCCATGTGGAAGAATGAAGATTAAAATAAGTGGGATATTTTAGTTATGATATAGTCAGAGTATAGTCGAGCTATATGGCCAAGGTATTTATAAATATATTTTGAATCTGAGTCTTATTTCTGTGAGCATGGGGCTGGGAGGAAGAACCAGGACTAACTTCATAAGATAAAATGTAATGAGGATCTAAACATGCAGTGTTACAACCTATAGACATCATTGAAGTTCTAATCCATCAGTTAGCCTTTGCAAACAGAGCCTAAATAAAGTTTGCAGTGCCAAGTCCTTCATGGCATTAGAAGAGATGGTGTGACATGATATCCCACCCCTGGAGCAGAGCCAACAGGGCACTCCACAAATGTTGACAGTTGTTAAGTGGGAGGCTTATTTGTATAATAATGTACATAATTTACTTTTGTTCCTCTTTCAGAAAATATTCTCCCTGCCAAGGTTATTGGGAAATATTTTCCCTGCCAAAGTTAATCACTCCATGATAATCAGAGACAGCATGAGTCTGGGAGGCAAAGCTGTGTCTATGTCCTTAGCAAAAATGATAAATACTGTGACCTTTAGAACAGGTTTTAAGGCTGTGGGAAAGAACTCTAAAACCATGAGTTCAAAAATATATAAACAAGATTTCTCCTTGGTCTTGCAAACTTTATATGCCCCAGTACAGGGGAATGCCAGGGCCAAGAAGTGGGAGTGGGTGGGTAGGGGGGGTGGGGTGGGTGTGGGGTGGGGTGGGTGGGTGGGAGTAAATATCTAATAAAAAATGTTTAAAAAAAGAAGAAACTGTCAGATGTTTATTAAATAAATGAAGCATAAAACAAGCAACAAAAAATTATTTCTCAACTATGGAAAATATAAGGATGTAATATGAACTATAGGAGGTGCTTCATGAACCTAAACTACAGAGGCAGCTGCACTGTGAGCCAGCTTGTCAGAAAGATAATAAGGAAGGAGATAAAGAGATTTGGAGAGTGCTGATTGCAGGTCAAGATTACACCCAGCTAAGTTTATTGTTTATGCTTACAAAGGCAGGCATGTTCCTAAATTCAAGGTCAGCCTGGAACAGAGCCAGGTTAGGCCCAGGCATAATGGGAATGGTGATCTCAGAGCAAGATTCCACCCAGTTTTCTTATTGTCTGTGCTTACAAAAGCAGGCAGATCTCTGAGATCTCTGAATGCATTTGCCATGTTAAAAAAAAAAAGTACTTCCTGTCCTTTTCTAAGAATCAAGCAGCTAAGGTCATAAAATGATGATTCATGGGATAATCAAAAGGGAATTTTGTGGGTCTATGTACCCTAAGTTTTCCACGGAGACCTCTATCTAGGCAGGTGGGAAGGCCCCAGCGGAAGTAAGTGAATGCAGGCAGGGAGAAGCAGCCTATGCTGCACTTTCCAGGTCCCTTGGTAACTCCGAGCCCGGGTCAGCGAGAAGCCCACAATCCAGTGAGGAATGAGGCGAGACTCCTTCCATCCCATGTAAGTGAATTATCACCACAGGGTGCGGGGGTTCAAGTTCTAACCTCGAAACCAGGCTGTCTGCACGTAGCCCATTGCCCCACAGAATTTGGGGTGAACAATTGAATTGATGTGTAAATAAATGACTGGGCTTTGGTCTGTGCAAGCTGGGCTATCTGTTTGAGCCATCTGGAGATCTCCAAAAAGAATTGGATCAAGCAGAACACAAGGCTATCAGCTTGCACCCACCTCATTGACTTCAGGTAGTTTCTTTTGCTGCTCCCAAACTCTCTTTCCCCAGGGCCCCTGACCAAGCCAAGGCTGGTTCTTGGCATTGCAGATAGTTTCTTTCTAGGAATTTTCATTCATACCTTTCAGACAATTAGTAGTTCAAAACTTTTAGAAAAAAAAAAAAAAAAAAAAAAAAAAAACGAAAGTCAGTGTTTTGACTTGTATTTCTATGAGAAGAGCTCTATTAGGCCCAAGCATTGCAAACACAGGTTTGGGCAAGGTTTTTGCCCTTTCTTCTTCCTTCTCCCTATTAGATTACATTCCTAAAGCTAGTTACCAAGGTCTGTTCCCTTATTTGGCCACTTTGTTGTGCCCAACTCATTCTTGAGGGTAATCATCAAAGTCCAACTATCAAAACGTTAAGGTTCAACAATCAAAATCCATTATTTTGATTAACCTAATTAAAATACCCAATTAGAACTTAACAACACATCCTAACTCATTATAACACAGACCTCTCTTACTCCCCTCTCAACAGTGGGAAAGCTATTTGCCTATTTGCTGTTGTTTCAGATTCAGCCATCTTGTCACTTTGCCTTGCTTAAAAAAAGAATCTCTTTGTGTTTGGTTTATGCTTGAAATTTGGTGTTTGGGTGTGATCTGTGCCTAATCCGGGGTCCAGTAGGGAACACCCTGCATTACTTGTGTCTCTTTGCTATGATTATTCAAAAGGCTGGACACTTCTTTACTGCTTTGAACATTTGAGTTTCCTCCTGTGTGAATTAGTTTCTTGAAATAGCTCTTGAATTAGCATTCTGACACCAGTGAGAGTGGGAAAGAAGAGGTTTATTTACTGGTGGACCTAAGCCAGGATAGCTCTAAAAGACTTCAGCTCTGAGTCCCCTTTGAATTCAAATATTATTCTTTAAAGCCACAAGGTGGGGCCAGACAGTAAGTAGGACTTCCCAGAAGCCTAAGTATATGCCAGCTAGTTTGAGGACTTGCTTTTCAAAAACATACATACATACACAGAGTTGACAGTTGTAAGCTTTTGTGGACAAAGGGAAACCTATTGTTTCAGATACTTCTTCCTTTCAACCCGTCTTGGAGCCCTTTTCCAGGTCATTCTGTTCCAGGTGGCAAGGTAAATTCATGTTTGGCAATAAGCTATATAAACAGTGCTTTGAGTAGATTATTAAATAAATTAATAAATCAATATCTTATACAGGGTTCTCTAAGAAAAAACAGAACTGATAGAATGAATATATAAATTTATGTAGGATTTATTAGAGTGGCTTACAAGTTATGGCCCAACTATTCCAACAATGTTCGTTCCTGGATGGAAAGTCCCAAGAATCCAGTAGGTTCCTTCCTCAGTCCACAAGGCTGGCTGTCTCAGCTGGTCTTCAGTCTACACCAGAATCCCCCAAACAGTAGCTTCTAATACCAGTCAATGAATTGAGAGTGAGAAAAAGCAGGCAAAGTACTCCATTTTTTTGTCTTTTATATAGGCTGCCACTAGAAGATGTGGCCCAGGTTTAAAGTGGACCATCCTACCTAAAAATGCATATTCAAGGTATCTCTTTCCACATCAAATAATTCAGTCAAGAAAAATACATCCCAGTTGTACTCAGTATCTTGGGTTTAGACCAATGGTTTGCAGATGTAGACAAGTTAACAACCAAGAACAGCTTTCATAATCAGCGTCTACTAATAGGCCTTTCCTACTTCATTCTACTTCAACACTTTTGTACATTCATCTAATGCCATTTTGCATCTGTGTGTCTGGCTTTGTCAAGGAGAGAACTACCTACCACTCAGTGTTTGAAACTAAAAGAATGAATTTGGAATTTGCTAAGGAAGAACTATACTCATCAGGCACAGTATTATAGAGGAAAGCAAACCACTGTTTTACAAAGTTTCAGGATGTATTTGCTTAGTGGCCATGTTGATTGTGGAGGGATAAGTGGATCCACATGCACTTTTAAAATGTGGCTTGTGTTTCTGACAATATTGTTACTAGCTGTTGACTTAAGATACTGAGGGATATGATTAGTTTGCTTTGGGGGCTCTTTCTGTCTGTCTTTTTTTTTTTCTTTACTTCTTTATTTCTCATATGACATTTTGAGACAGAATCTCATAAGCCCAGATTGTCCTTGAATTTTTGCCTCAGCCTCATGAATATTGGGATTATAGATGTATACTACTGCATTTGTTTTAGACCTGAACTTTTAGGCAAAATTAATTTTCTTGGGCAACAGGTTTCTATATTTTATTTAGATTATTCTTTAATTTTTTTGGTATGAATTCAATGAACTGGCAATAATGAAGTTTTCTTGTGAGATCATAGTAAGGTAAGATGGCTTAATTGCAAAAAAATGGTCACATAAAGATTCCCTAACAAATGAACTTAAAAAATCCCAAGAGAAGGTGAGAATCCTGAGGACCCAGGTGGCAGCTTTATTTAAAGTTTGTGAACTTAGCAGACAAAAGTAAGTGTAATTAGAATACTTATTTCATGGGAGTTGCTACAGGTGCATAAATCCCTAAGACATCTAGGGCATCCTAAGGGTAATCAAAATCTAAGCTAAGGAAATTTGAGGCAGGAGCTTAAGTAGGAACTGCAGAAAACATGGAGGACTGTTACTTAATGGTTTGTTCTCTCTTACTTCCTCAGTTAACTTTCTTACACAGCTCAGGCCCACATACCTAGGGATGGTACTGCCTCAATCGGACTGGACCCTCCTACATCAATTAGCAATTAAGAAAATGCCTTATAGGCAAGGCAGCAGATCAATCTAATGGAAGCAACTCTTTAATTGAAGTTCACACTTCTCATATGTGTCAAGTTGACTCCCAAGATTTGCCATCACACAGAGTACAATTTAAAATGAGATAAGTAGTAAGAAATGCATGCTTGGAAGAGTGTCTTAGCCAGTGTTCTATTGTTGAGAAGACATACATGACCACTGCAAGTCTAACATAAGAAGAATTTTTGTTGTTGTTTTGTTTTTGTTTTTTTTTTGGTTTTTTTGAGACAGGGTTTCTATGTATAGCCTTGGCTGTCCTGGAACTCACTCTGTAGACCAGGCTGGCCTCGAACTCAGAAATCCGCCTGCCTCTGCTTCCTGAGTGCTGGGATTAAAGGCATGTGCCACGAGGCCCGGCTTGACAAGTTTTTTTTTGTTTTTTGTTTTTTTGTTTTTTTTGGTTACATAAGAAGAATTTAAGTGGAGCTATCTTACAGTTTCAGAGGTTTAGTCCATTGTTGTCATGGCAAGAAGCAAGGGAGAGACATTTTGCTACAGAGATCTAGGTCTAGGTCCACAGGCAGTAACAAAAAGAGAGACACTGATCCTGAGCCGAGCTTTAAAAACCCTAACCACACCCATAGGTTCATGTATTTGAACACTTGCTCCTCAAGTAGTTGAACTGTTTGGGAAGGATTAGAAGGTGTGGCCTTATTGAAAGCCACTGGGGTGGGCTCTGAGTTTTTAAAAGCTCACAACAGCTGGGCATGGTGATGTACGCCTTTAATCCCAGCACTGGGGAGGCAGAGGCAGGCAGATTTCTGAGTTTGAGGCCAGCCTGGTCTACAAAGTGAGTTCCGGGACAGTCAGGGCTATACAGAGAAACCCTGTCTCGAAAAACCAAACCAAAACAAACAAAAACAAACAAAAACAAAAATAAATAAATAAAAGCTCACAACAGGCCCAGTGTAGGCTTAGATTTTTCAAAACCTACTTTAATAAGAGTTTTTTTTTAATGCTTTCACTTCCTTTCCAGCCCACCACCTACCAGAGGTAGTGGAAAGGAAAGGTTAATAGGGTAAAGGGGGATTGAACCTGTTTAGAAATAGTACTTTGGAGAAATTCCAGTCTTCCTTGTCAGAATATCAGCAGTTCAGTTCACAGGTATCAACAGCAGTAGCTCAATCCACTCACAAACACCATTTTCAAATCACCAATGGCAGTTCAATCCAGAAGCAACTTTGAGGCTCTGCCAATGACCGAGTCCATGGAAGCTGCAAGAAGCGGCCAGAATATTACAAGATGTTCTTTGGTGCCTTTCTCTCTACAAAGTCATTACAAAAGATGATCAGCAAAGAAGGTAAGACAAACCAGTGCCACAGCATCATTCGGTAAGACCAGCATCATCAAAGGCCAAAGAAAACCAGTAAAAGTGTCAAGGCCACTCAATGCCACAGCATCTGCTGCTGTGTGTTGGGTTATACATAAAACCTTTCCAAACATGAGTCCTCTCAAGAGTCCACTCCAGCAACACATCACATGCCCTTTTTCCAGTCACCTTTCTGAAAAACACCACGTGTCTGTTCTCTGCAAAACATCCTCTTACTTGTCTGCTTCAGCAAAACATCCTCTCATAAGACAGATTCCAGAAAAATATCTCATGACACAGAGTCTCCAAAGAAACCAAAATTTCCAATTCAGCCCAGTCTTTCTCTGCCTCCAAATTGTGGATCAATATATAAGTACTTGGTTACTGCTCAGAGGCCAAGTTTGCCTGCTTGCTGCCACACTTCCTATCATGATGATCATGGATTCTAACCTGGAACTGAGGGACCCAAAGGGATTTTCCAGTCCCATATCCTCCTTACAGCTTCCCCCTCCCACCTGGGATCAAGGCTAGGCCAAGTTCCATTCTCTACCCACAGGAACATTCTTGAGTAAAAAATTCTCAGAATGTACTGACTGATAGTCATCTGACCCTCTGAAAAGTCCCAGGTAGAATTCAAATGTGTGCCGTGCTTGCTAGCCAATATATTTAAAGGTCAATATGCTCAGCCAATAAGTTTGAACTGTAAACTTGCTGATGTAACCTATGCCCCTAAAAAGTATAAAAACTGTTTTTAATAGCCATTCGGGGATGCATTCTTGTCACTCACCTAGAGGGACTGATTGAGGGTTGAACCCTACATGCTGGAAAATAAACCTCTTGCTTTTGCATCCATCTGCATCTCGGTTTCTCACTCAAGGGCATCTCGAAGTAAGTAGACCTGACGGTCAGGGTCTTACATTTGGGGACTTTGTCTGGAATTCAAGGAGACCCTCACCCCACCCCTACCCAAGACACGACCAACTAGGCTGATATGAAGGGAAAAGACTGAGCTCAGCAAAACAGGCATCTAAGTTAAGTGTCTCTCTGTCTTCTGCTATCACTTTTGGCTTGAGAGCACTGTGTTGGCTGGAAAGCCTCTGGTCTGGTGCAGTCAATTGCAGTGGGCAGATGTACCTTAATATTGTGACCATGGGGAGTCTACATTTCAGGCCCCCTAGAGGGAGTGGAGAGGATTCTGCTCCTTTTGGCAAGACACTGTGATGTGTTAGAATAGCAACTCGAGTCTAAACATAGTACACCAGGCCAAAGCAGTTCCACATGTAAGAGGTTTATTGGGAAAGAGAGGGGTAAAGTGGCAGAGGAAAAAGAAGGGGGGGGGAGAAAGATCAGGGGGGCCTTTATATATGGGTAATGACATAACACAAGTAAAGATGGGAGGTGAGTCAAGTGGATTCTGGGAATATGGTGACTGTTGCCTTGGCAACTGGTCTGCGGGTCCTGCCTATGTGATGACATTGGTTTTGGAGATCCTGATACCAACACACACTATCAGTGGGAGCCAAGTCTTGCTATAACCTGGTTTCTGCACTGTGGCAGAGGCAAACTGTCTATATGTTGATTGTCTTTTTCTGTATTTGTTGGTGTTGGTTATCTCATTCTCTGTTCTTGGACTTAAATTGACAACAGTTTTGAACATGGGGCACACTGAATCTACACCATTAAGCATCCTAGTTAACCACTGGAGGGAAGTTAGGGAAAGAGGAAAAAGCTTGTCAGTAAAGAAGGGCAAGTTAGTTACTCTCTGCTTCTTTGAATGGCCCACTTTCAGAGTAGGGTGGCCACCCGTAGGAACCTTCAACTTGCAGGTGATCAAAGCAGTAGAGAAAAGAATCTTTAAGCCAGGATCCTTCGGGCACCCAGAACAAGTGCCCTATATAGTTATCTGGAAGAATCTAGTGGAGCACTGCTCCCCTGCCCCCCATGGGAGCCTTTCTTTCCCCAAGACCCACCTCACAGGTTGCGGCTGTCAGGAAAAAGGAAACACAGGAAGAGGGATCCAGACCTGAGAAGAAATCGATCCTCCAAGACCCTTCAACAGCAGACATGTTGCTCCAAGACCCTCCTCCTCTATATCACCCACCCTTGCCCCTATGGCCCTGCCAGTGTCAGCACCGGCCACGGGATCCTCAGCACATATGGGACCAGGGCTGTTGAACCCCTTTTATTGGAGGGAAGAGCAGGACAAGATCCCCATCTTCCTGGTCCTGCCATGGTGACCCCATGTCTGGAGACCCCAAGTCTGAGATCCACCCCCCTGATACCAAGGTGGCTCTCCCACTGAGGGCATCTGGGCCTCTAGATAAGGTCAGTTAGGCTATGTGATATTGGCCTTTCTCTTGGGCCGACTTGTACAACTGGAAGGCCCACTAACTAACCCCCCACTTTCAGATAACCCCAAGGGGCTGATTAGTCTCTTTGAGACTATTTTATTTACTCATCAGCCCATCTGGGATGATATCCAACAACTCATTAGAGTACTCTTCTCGACCAAAGACCAATATAAGAAACTATTTGAAATATGACTTCCATTTTGAGTAGGGGCCTAGTAAAAAGTTAAAATTTCAAAGACCTCCATGGGAACTGACATCCTACTTGACAGAAAGAGACATGTATGTGGGTGTACTGACATCCTGATTGGCAAGTGAATGTTAGACGCCACCACGCCCGGCTCCAAAGCCACCATCTTAAAGATTTGAGGTCAGCCTCTAACTTGAGTCTGTTAAGACAATTCTAAGAAGTTAAGCCTGTTAAACTATTCCAGCAAATACTGACTATGAAAGCTCCTTTGTTAGCCGGGCATGGTGGTGCACGCCTTTAATCCCAGCATTAGGGAGGCAAAGGCAGGCAGATTTCTGAGTTCAAGGCCAGCCTGGTCTACAAGTTCCAGGACAGCCAGGGCTATACAGAGAAACCCTGTCTCGAAAAACCAAAAAAAAAAAAAAAAAAAAAAAAATAATAATAATAATAAAGCTCCTTTGCACTTTCCCAGTAATGTATAGATATTGAAAATTAGCTAACTGCTTATTCTGTAAACTTGCTTAATACTGCTTGCTTGTTATCTTACATCTAAGGAAGTGAAATATTGCTTAATTGTTGTTTCTGCCTTAAAAAAAAAACTCACCTCCAAGCTTCAGTCAAGGCTTCAGTCCTGATTCTAATCAAAGTGCTATGTGTCAGCCACAGCTTAAATAAAATTTAACTGATTAAAATTCAATAGAGTTCAGATAGTCTATCTGGTCTCAAACTCCACAGTAACATCTACACCCCATTTTCAACCTATTCCTTGCATGGAAGGAAGAGAGAGAGAGAGAGAGAGAGAGAGAGAGAGAGAGAGAGAGAGAGAAGAGAGTCCTATATTAGGTTTTTTAAAGATTTATTTATTTATTTTATGTATGTGAGTACACTGTAGCTGTAAAGATGGTTGTGAGCCTTCATGTGGTTGTTGGGAATTGAATTTTTTAGGACTCTGCTCTCTCTGGTCAACCCTGGTTTCTCTGGTTAACTCTGCTTGCTCAGTCTGGCCCAAAGATTTATTTATTATTATACATAAGTACACTGTAGCTGACTTCAGATCCACCAGAAGAGGGTGTCAGATCTCATTACGGGTGGTTGTGAGCCACCATGTGGTTGCTGGGATTTGAACTCAGGACCTTTGTAAGAGCAGTCAGTGCTCTTAGCACTGAGCCATCTTGCCAGCCCTTAGGTATTTATATTAGGAATATTATATTAGGTATTTACACCAAGATAGCAAAATCAAATAAATTTATCTCCATAGATGAGATAGGCATTTGGGAGGCAGAGGCAATAGAATCCCTGGAAGTTTGAGGCCAGCCTAGTATTTCATAGTGAAACACTGACTCAAAACAACAAGAAGAAAATATAATATCACTTCTACCAAGTTTCAGAAGTTAAATGGGGAAACCAATACATTGGTGGGAGGAGCTCTGTCACCTTTAGTTATAAATTGGCTCCTTCAAGAATTGCTCCAAAAGTCCTAAACCATGCACTTGAGCATTAAAGTTTGTTCCTTTCCCAATGCTTGACTCTCAAGTGTTTCAATTCATCCTTTCCCCTGATCAATTAATTCACTGACTTAGCCTCACTTTTTCTGTCCTACAAGTCTTTTCTGTAAGATTATGTCAAAAATCCCACTGCAGGTAGCTAAGAAGAATCTCTGAGGGGTCTACACAATTTGTACCAACAGTACCTCTAAGCTGTGTTTCCTGTTGCTGTAACACCCCAAAGATAGCAGAATCCATAGATGTCCACATCCTATACATAAAATTGTGTGGTATTTGATGTAACATGTGCACATCGTCATATATATATATGTGTGTGTGTGTGTGTGTGTGTGTGTGTGTGTGTATGTGATCTTGAGCTCCTTCCTCTACATCCCTAGAATACAGGTATGCTGGGATTACAGGTGGGCACAGCAAGAAATATCCTCAGAGTCACAGAGAAAGAGACCATCGCTTAATTAAGGCATCACAGCAAAGCAAGCTGCACTTCTGATGAGAAGATATTCAAGCCACAGAAGTGAAATAGCAGCATATACAGCCTGGGTGGCCTCACCTTTGTTCTTTTTTTTTTTTTTTTTTTTTTAAGATTTATTTATTGTTATATGTAAGTATGCTGTAGCTGTCTTCAGACACATCAGAAAAGGGCATCAGATCTCATTATAGATAGTTGTGAGCCATCATGTGGTTACTGGGATTTGAACTCAGGACCTTCAGAAGAGCAGTCAGTGCTCTTAACCACTGAGCCATCTCTCCAGCCCACCTTTGTTTTTAAAACAGGGGGAACTTGGTTGTTTTTCTTTGTCTAAGGTTTAACCTCATAATCTATACCTGATCAACAAAATTGCTTGAAAGGAAAAGAAAGAGAGAGAGAGAAACAGTTTAATCACTTCAGGATGATCACATCTGGCTGAACATTCTTTTAGTAAAGGGAAGTAGTCAGGCTATTGTTTTGTAGAATCGATTAAATCTCTTTAGAAGTCATGGAGTTAAGTAAATAAGACCGGGAATGTAAGTTTCAGCAGTAAGAAAGAAGGGGTAAGCACTTTTTTGGGTAAACAGAGTTTTACAGGATAAATTGATTATTCAACATTTCTTACAACATCACCACACCTGGTGTGGGAAAAAAAAAAAAAAAGGTAAAATAGAGAAAATTTGCTAGAAAAGTAGAATATCCTCCGGTGTACTTTTTTCACCAGTTGAGCAATAGTACCACTTTACCACACTGTTTCTCTTTGTGTTCCCTCCCTGTTGAACTACATATGTGTGTTCCCTGTTGAACTACTATGTGTGTTGCTGTGGAGTATTCACCAGAGCAGACTATTTAAACATGGGTTTAAGCCAATAGGAAGCCCTTGATAGCCAGCCCACGACTACACTGTGTGCTTAGGATCCCAGTAACACTGACACTTGCACAGCATGAGCTTTTAAAAACATGTTCTGGGTTGACATACTTGGATTAACAAGAACAGTCAGCCAGCAGCAGAACTACTGAAGCAAAAAGAAGCAAATTTAGTACATTTAGAGGCTTTCCCTTTGATGGATTAAGTCTTTGTTTTCATTATTGGCCAGTAGTGCTGTCTATGTGCTGAGTTTCGAAGCCTGAATGGCACTTCCATTATAGAGTTAGTTGTGCTAAGATCTAGGGGCTTACTACCCTCTAGAACCCTGTTATAATGATGTTACAATAAAGCCTTTCCTCAAAGAAAAAGATATTCTCCTTTAGACCACTGTATGCCTAGTGGTACCCAAGGAGGCCAAAAGAAAGAATTGAATCTACTGAAATTGGAGTTACAAATGGATGTGTGTCACTATGGATATTTTGAACCATATTTATGCTGACCCATCAGATGTTCTTTTATCTCTTCTCTTCCTCTTGCCTCTCTCCCTCCCTTTTCTGTCTCTACCTTCCTCCCTCCTTCTTTTTATCTTTTTTATTTCTCCCTCTCTCATTCTCCTTTTACTTTTTTTTATTTACTTATTATATGTAAGTATACTGTAGCTGTTTTCAGACACTCCAGAAGAGGGTGTCAGATCTCCTTACGGATGGTTGTGAGCCACCGTGTGATTGCTGGGATTTGAACTCAGGACCTTCAAAGAGCAGTCAGTGCTCTTAACTGCTGAGTCATCTCTCCAGCCCTCTCTCCTTTTAATTTTTAAAAATTACATTTCTAAAGATTTATTTTATCTTTTGTGTATGTGTGTTTTCTTGTGTGTATCTATACATGCACTGTGTGTATACCTAGTGCCCTTAGAGTCTAGAAGTGAATGTTGGATTCCCTGAAACTGGAGTTATGGATGGTTATGAACCACAATGTGGGTGCTAGGAAAAGAACCCAGTTTCTCTGTAAGAACAAGTGCTTTTATCTGGAAAGCCAGCTTTCTAGCCAGACTCTACCAGTCTTGCCTTGAAATTGTTAATAGCTGAAGATGACTTGACTTCTTCCTTTTTCATTCACCTTGTTGCATAAATAGAACAAGGAGAAAAACTAAACACCAGTTGGAGAATAGAGAACTCAGCCTTTCTTTACCAGAACACTCAACTTGAGCTAATGTTCTGTGGGAAACCAGGCTGAGGGAAACCAGGCCTTTAACAGCTCCCACCTGAGAGCCAATTAACCATTTGTTGGGAGCCGAGTCACCTTCCTCTTTCACACAAGGCTGCTCCTCAGAACCGGATGGCCTTTTTGCCCTGAATAGACACCTAGGACTCTTAAGGAAGAACCAGCATTCCCAGATATGCAGGCACCAGGACTCTGAAATGAATCACAGGATGTCTCAAGCCTGCCATTTACACCTTCCCATATGTCCTTCACCTTGAAGTCTTTGTTCTCCCTCCTCCGTTCCCCTTTTCCTGCTCCTTTTGCTGTGTGTATATAACTGGGTATTGTGCCTTAGTAAAATGAGACCATGACAAAAGCTTCCCAACACATGGTCTCCCTTCTTTCTCTCCCCGCCTGTCCTTTCTTACAGACAAACTGTCCTCCTTGACCCAACGAATTAACTTAATCCCGCTGGTTCGGGGCAATGTTCAAATAAGGTTAGGTTTTCCACTGAACTTTGATGGCCTTTATGTATTTGAATCCTAGTGTTATTGGAATAATATTTTGAATTAGGCAACTTGGCTTCTTTTGTTAATTGGCCTTCTCCTCATGCTTTTTATGGCACTCCTTTTTGGTCCCTGAATCCTTAGTTTGCATATCTGGTTCCATCTTCCCACAAACTTCAAACTTCAAATGTTAGTTTATTAACCATAAACACACACACACACATACACACACACACGAATTTTTAAGTACAGGTGTGGTAGAGCATGCCTTTAATCACAGCAAGCACTCAGGAGGCAGAGACAGGAGCATCTCTGTGAGTTGAGGCCAGCCTGGTCTACATAGCAAGCTCCTGGATGGCCAAAACTACATAGAGAAAGGAAGCCCTGGAAGGGGGTGGGAACTGGGGGAGAATAAGGACATCAAAAGCAAGGAATGATATAGAATCAGAATGAATTAAAATGTTTACTGAACTTAGAGATAAGAATAGCATATGCTATGTTCTGCTTCTTGCTTACTTCCTGTATCAACTAAAACTTTGTCCTTGTCTCTAGAAAACAGACATTAGTCTGTGTCAGCTCAAAAACCCTTCCACGTCTTTAAGAACAGACATTAGAAAAATATAGCCATTCTAACATTATTGTTTCTACATCAGTAAACATGCTTATCACAGAGAAACTCGTAAGTATGGTCCTCAGTCGTCTAGGGTGAAAGTGTAGCTTATCAATGACAGGAAAGATCAAAAATTACACTAAACAGCCTAAAAATGTTATAAAAGATGGGCTAGAGCCCATTTATTAGTGGTACTTGGTCTCTCTCTCTCTCTCTCTCTCTCTCTCTCAAGATTTGTTTATTTCATTTTTGTGGGTGTACTGTAGCTATCTTCAGACATAACTGAAGGTGGCATCAGATGCCCATCACGGATGATTGTGAGCCAGCCTGTGATTTCTGGGAATTGAACTCAGGGCGAGCAGTCAGTGCTCTTAATCACTGAGCCATCTCTCCAGCCTAGTATTTGGTTTCTCATTGGTCTCTTTCTGCAATAGTCCCACTTTCTAGTAGTCCTGACTGAGCATCCTTATGTGGTAAGGGTGGCATTCTGACAGGAGGGCTGAAACAAAATGATCTTTGGAGGATGAGATATGGAGGTCATGTATCATTACTTCTACAGTTTAATGGTTAAAGTAAGTCATAAGACTGGCCCAAGATTAAAGAAATTGGTTGTTGGGTAGCTCACACCTGTATTCCCAAGACTTGCAGGACTAAGCAGGAGGAATTCAAGTCTAATCTCAAGATATGGTAAATTCCAAATCAACCAGAGATACAGAGTGAGACTGTCTCAAATACCTCTACACCCCAAAAGGGGACAAATATGAAAGAACAGATTCTCTTTTTGAAAGATATAGAAATAATTGGTAGTTCTATTTAATCCTCCCCAATTATTACATATATGTACTATCTGACTTAGAAATATCATTTATAAAAGGACTGCACTGGGTTAAAGTCCAATCTATTTATATCTTGTATCATTTTAATTTCCCTTAATCTGGAATGGCTCCTTCTCATTTCTTTATCTTGAATGACATTGAGTTCTGGTTATTTTATCATCATCACTATATTGTAGCACATCTTTCAATTTGGGTTTGTCTAATATTTTCTTATCATTAGATTCAGATTTTGCTGGATTTTTCTTTATTAATTTGATTTTTTTAAATTTAATTTCAAAGCAGAGTTTCTCTTTGTAGCCCTGGCTATCTTGAAACTTGCTCTGTAGCCCTGGCTATCTTGAAACTTGCTCTGTAGCCCAGACTGGCCTTGAACTTAGAGATCCACCTGCTTCTGCCTCCCAAGTGCTTGGATTAGAGGCATGCAACAACAACACCCAATTTATTTTTAATTTTTGAATATATATATATATATATATATATATATATATATGCACAACATAATTATATATATATATATATAAAATATATATGTAATATATATTATTATATATATATGCACAACACAAGCATAGAGGCCAGAGGACAAGCTGTGGGAGTTAGATCTCTCCTTCTACCATGAAGATAGAATTTTTAGACTCATTGGCAAGAACCTTTACTTAATGAACCATCTTGCCATCCCATGATTCCATACTTTGTATATTTTCTTAGGATGATTTTCTGGGCTAGAGAGATGGCTCAGCGGTTAAGAGTGCCAACTAATCTTCTAAAGGTCATGAGTTCAAATCCCAGCAACCACATGATGGCTCACAACCATCCGTAATGAGATCTGATGCCCTATTCTGGGGTGTCTGAAGACAGTTACAGTGTACTTACATATAATATCTTTTTTTTTTAAAAGAATGATTTTCTTCATGTGCTTTTCTAGGGATAATTAAAGAACATAGAAATATATTTCTAGTCAGCATTTACATGAAAGCACTCTACATAGGAGAATCTATCTACCAGATATATCTACAAGAGCTGGATGGGAGACCTCTCGTGTGTGTGTGTGTGTGTGTGTGTGTGTGTGTGTGTGTGTGTGTAAGACAGAGAGAGTTATTCATGCCACAGTACATATGTAGAGATCAGAAGACAACTGGGTTGTTTCATTTCTCTCTTTTACATTTATTCCAAGGATCAAACCCAAGTCACCAGGCTTGCTTAGCAAGTGTCTTTACCCACAAGTAGTGCCATCTTGCCAGCCCCAAGATCTGTCTCTTGGATTATGAATTACTATGTTGAGATCATGTAAAACTCGTAAATAAAGATTGAAGATAGTTTGAACTTTACTGGACCCCCTACTTAAAATGGAAGTCTTATTTCAAATAGTTTCTTATGTTGGTTCAGGTGTCTCTCCTATGGGTCCATCCCAGGGGCAGCTTACAAAAGCAAATACCATAAAGGCTCATGCACAGGTGCAAGAAGTGCTGCTGGGTGGTTGGTTTGGGTCCAAGCTTATTGTGTGTAACTATACAAAGCAGTTCTACTGACGTTTATCATGATTGATTTCCATGGGCCCAGAAAATTACAGAATATGTAATTAACTTGGGCATAATAAAGTTTCCTAGTAAGAGCAGAAACATATGAGAAAGTTTCCTTATAATATTAGTACCAGCACAAAATGGCAGACTAGACAGATAACCTTTACTTAGGCCTTAACATTCCATCTAGGCCTTAAGATTTACCTAGACCTTAACAAACCTGTTGTACTATTTTATAACCACAATGAACTAGTAAACCAAATGTCCTGTCCAAAATACAAAAAATCTTCAAAGGAGGTATTTCCTTAAGAAAACTGAAGATTTCAGTTTCTAGTATTTGGAATTTAGGCTGCAAACCTTGTTTTTTGATAGTTTACTGTGCATTTGGTTTGCAGCACTGCTTTGAAGCCTTTCTAGAATTTGGTCCTGCAGCTCTTCATCAGAGTTGGATTCTTGTAGTCCTTTTTATTTATCTAGGCTCTCCAAAGACTCTGTTCCTGGCTGTTCTCTGGAACTCCTCAGCCCTCCCTTGAGCTGCTGCTGAGTGTGCCTGGTCTAGAAGATTTTAATCCAGCAACCTGACGGCTCTGTCAAGTGGTCTCATCCAAAGACTTAGGTCTATAGGATCCAGTTGCAATGCAGACATGCTCTGGATTGCAGAATGATCTGTTTGGAATACAGACATCCCCTTAGTACACACCTTTAATTTCTGACAGTGAAGGTGAGGTTAGTTTGTTGTAGGAAGTTTGAAAGTGTCATCTAATTGAGGGGCAGACAGTGACAAATTAGAGAAAGATTTGACAGAAGGAGTTAAAGATAGGATATACCCAACTCACACAAGAATAACACAGGAAAGAGATCTACTTAAGAGTATTGAGCTGAGTGGCGCACACCTTTAATCCCAGCATTTGGGAGGCAGAGGCAGGTGGATTTCTGAGTTCAAGGACAGCTTGGTCTACAGAGTGAGATCCAGGACAGCCAGGGCTACACAGAGAAACCCTGTCTTGAAAAATTTTTAAAAAAGAAAAAAAAAGAGTATTGAGAGAGACAGAGAAACAGAGAGAGACTGAGACAAGATAGTAATGTATGTATATGGTAGTTTTTACAGAGATAGTTTCCAGAAAGAACAAGCTAGACACAGGTGAAGACAGAACAAACCAGAGAATAAGAAACAGCCAGAAGATTAGAACATACTGCCAAAGTTAGTATGATTAGAAACAGCCAGAAGATTAGAACATACTGCCAAAGTTAGTATGAGGTCAAGCAGAGCAATTCAGGAAGAAGTGGAGAGAAGTCAAATTGAATCAGTCAGCTTGATGAAGCCTGCTAGCTTAGTTGTAACTCTTTTGTTTTGTGCCTGTCAGCCATCCCATATTGCTGACACTAAAGAAGCTTGACTGTAAACACAGAAAAATAGTTTGCCTCAGAGCAAGGTCAAGTTGACCATATACTCTAAGGCTTATTATTGTTATTGGAAATTCCCCAACTGTAGCATTCACTCAGGACCCACAAGAATAGAGGTCAACCTAAACTGTTAATGTCTTAACTATTAAAAATACTTGGAAAAGGGCTGACCACTCTGCAGCCTTCCCTGCACCCACTTATAAACTCATTATGGTTCTTTCCCTATATAAACTAGTCCTGGAAAATGTTCAAAGTCTTGGCTTTCAGCTCCTGAGTCTGAGCTATGGCCCTGATTGATCAATCTTGGGGTGTACATTCAATAGGCCGCCCCATTTAACTGATATTGGTGTCTGAGTGGTTTGTGCAGCAGTTCCCAGATGCCAACAAGCTTGGAAGATTAGATTGTATGGAGGCTAGAAGCTTCCAGGACTAGGACTAGGAATAGTTAGAACAGAGAAAGAAATGCTCTGGGCTCAATCCAAGCTGTGTATGTGAAAAACTTGAGTAGCATTCTCATCACATCCCTTCATCAGAGGAAATAAAAGACACATTTACAGCCTGGGATTCATGACACCAGGAGTAACCTGCTCATGTTAATAATTTAATTCTGTCTGTCTGTTATTAAAACCACAAATAGGCAATAAATACTCAAATGAGGATTACTGGAGCCTAGGCAAGTCCGCAGTTCATATGAGGAAGGGTTCCCAGATTGCTATTTGGAGATTAAGGTTAGTACTGTTTATACAGCCAGTCACACTCAGGCACTAGTTGTCATGAGCCAGGAGTACATCTACCATGACTAAAAGATTGTTGTAAAGAGTTCAGAATTGGCTGTAGGTGTGGATGTAGGTGGGTCTTCTTAAGTTGTCATGGTCAAAGTGGAGCCTCCTTTTGGAAAATTCATAACAGGGACAACAGCCATAATAGCTCTTGTGGTTCCCCAGACTGAAACAACCAACCTGTGGAACACCACAGTTTCAATCACCAAGGAAACAGCTATGCAGAAAGATACAACTATAGTCATTAAGATAAATAAAGATGGTAAATAATGACACAGTCATGAAATATACATACTACAGGATTTTATTTATGAATCTGGTGGCTGGAGATGATGGTTCATCATTAAGAACACTGGTTTCTCTCCCATTTAAAAAACTGTAATTGCACATACTAAGCAGTTTTTCAAGTTTATGTGTTATCCTCAAAAATGAGATTATTAAAAGGAACAGACTAGGACTTCAAATTTTAATATGGTCGTGTAATGCCAGGAAACCTGATAGCTGACAGTATTTACTAGACATAACAAGTATAATAAGACTAGAAGAAAATATGCTGAAAAGCAAGTCAGAGAGTCACCAGGCAAGTTTTCCGAAGGATTCACACATGAGGGAATAGGTTCTTTTTTATAACAATGTTGAAAATTGCTTGTTTCTATTTTCTGTGAAGTTTGTGTGGGATCCTGATCTACATGGACAAGGGAACATCTCATTCTCTTGTCGAGCAGTAAAATTTTATAGCACCAGTTGTCTTCAAGATTGACCATTTGTGGAAGATCTATGTGAGTTCAAGGGTAGCCTAATCCACAAAGCAAGTTCCAGGACAATCAGGGCTACACAGAAAACCTCTTTCTCAAAAAAACAAAAAACATAACAAAACAAATAGAAACAAACTGGGACTGGCTGTTTGTGGGTATAAGTAGGTACAGCAAGAAACCACCAAACATAGCCAAACTCCACTGACATGAAAGAGCAGCTTTAATGAAAAACTGCCAAACCACCTTGGAGAATAGAGAACAGCAGCCTAGATGGGAAAGTTTTGTTGAGCTGTTCAGGGGCAAATAGGAGTGCACCTGGAATAGGCAGATGTCTATATTGGGGACTCTAAAGATGTACCTGTTGTGGTCTGAGCATTCGAATGCCAACTGTTGGGGTCAGGAGACATTACCCTAAAATATTGCTATCAGCATCACTCACCATTTGGGAAACCCTGTCTTGGAATCCTAACCATGGTAAGGTTCCACGGTTCATTAGGTTAGGGTTAGCCTTTAGGTGTGTCCAATCTGTAGCTTGCCTCCCAGGATAAGTATTAATGTGGTTCAACACATTTGCAGTCACATTGCAAAGTCAAAAAGGTTAAATCCTAGTTCGTGAGATGGCTCAGTGGGTCAAAGTGCTTTCCACTGAGTCTAACAACATGAGTTTGATACCTGAAATACATGATAGAAGGAAAGATCCAAATCCTGCAAGTTGTCCTTTGACCTTTACAATATACCATGCTGTACTCAAAAGAGTACACACACATATATTGTAAATGTTAAAAACAAAATTTTAAACAAAAAAGGTTGGACATGCCTGTTATATATTTGTATGACATCACAAGTCATGGAGGAGTCTCCAAATAGTCAATTTCTTTTTGAGAAAATGTCAGTGTCTTTGTCTCTACAGATAGGTTAAAATTGGTCTTTTGTCTTCATTGGCACTTTTCATTGTAGGATATAGAATTAACCAAAAATAATGAGTAGAATAAGGAAGACTTTTTTCTCCTATTTTTGGATTTTTTTTCTAATTTTTATTTTTGTATATGGTGTTTTGCCTGAATGCAAATCTGTGCCCAAGAAGGTATCAAATGCGCTGGAACTGGAATTATAGACTGTTGTGAGGCACTATGTGGAAGCTAGAAACCAAACTTGGGACTTATGGAAGAATAGTCAGTGCTCTTAACCACTGAGCCATCACATCAGCCTCTTCTTCAGATTCTTGAGGTAGGGTCTCACACTGTACCTCAAGATGTTCCAGAACTTACTTTGTAGCCTCAACTCATGGCAATCCTCCTGCCTCAGCCTCCTAAGCACTGAGATTACAGGATAAGCCTTTATGTCTGGATGTTTTCCCTTCTGTTTGTGTGGATGCATGCACATAAAATGGACATGATTATTCTGTATATTTATAATTCTTATATTTTACATGTCACCATGAATAGTGTTTTATACTATAAATTAACAGCATACTTTAAGAAAAGTAATTTTGCTTATCTTATATAACCTACCTAGAACAGTAAAGTATAATAAAGTTTTTTTCTTTGTTTCTTTTTTATTTTTTTAAGAGTTAAAAGTTATGAGATGACTTAGCAGCTGACTCAGATACAGACACCCACAGCCAAACAGTGGATAGAGCTTGGGGATTCTTATGGAAGAATAGGAGAAAGGATAATGGGCCCCGAAGGGAATAGGAACTCCACAAGAAGACCAACAGAGTCAACAAATCTGGACCCTTGGGGCTTTCAGAGTCTGAAACACCAACCAAAGAACATACATGAGCTGAACCTAGGCCTCTCCACACATATGTAGCAGATATGCAGCTTGGTCTTCACGTAAGTCCTGAACAACTGGAATGGGGGTTATCCCAAAAGCTGTTGCTGGTACATGGGATATGTTCTTCTAGCTGGGCTGCCTTGTCTGGCCTCAGTGGGAGAGGCAGAGCCTAGCCTTGCAGAGACTTGAAGTGCCAGAGTGGGGGTGGGGGTATCCAACCCTCCCAGCTCAGAGGAGAAGGGGAGAGGGGATAAGGGAAGGATTGTGGGAGGGGTGACTGAAAGGGGGGCAGTGAGCAGGATGCAAAGTGAATAAGTAAAAAAATAAAAATAAATAAATAAATTAGGGCTGGAGAGATGGCTCAGTGGTTAAGAGCACTGACTGCTCTTCCAAAGGTCCTGAATTCAATTCCCAGCACATAACCATCTGTAATGGTATCTGATGCCCTCTTCTGGCATGTCTGAAGAAAACTAAGCTACAGTGTACTCATGTAAATAAAATAAATCTTTTAAAAATGTTTTAATTTAAAAAAAAAGTTTTGAGATGGGTGTAGTGTTAGCATTCTGTCTAAGCTCCACCCCACAGTTACCTGACAACAGCCAGGTAGGCCTGATCCACTATAAAAGGGGTTGTTTGCCCCCCTCCTTGCTCTCTTGTTCCTCTCTTGTTCTTTCCCTGCTTCCTTTCCTCTTTCTCTCCCCATTGCCTTCTCCGCTCTCTCTCCACATGCTCACGGCTGGCCGCTACTCACTCCCCTTCTCCTCCTCCTCCTCCTCCTCCTCCTCCTCCTCCTCCTCCTCCTCCTCCTCCTCCTTCTTCTCCTTCTCTCTCTCTCTCTCTCTCTCTCTCTCTCTCTCTCTCTCTCTTTGACTCTACTACTCTCTTAACTCCCCAGCCCATGCCCTGAATAAACTCTTTTCTTTACTATACTGTCCGTTGTGTGGCTGGTCCCTCCGGAAGAAGGGATGCCTCAGCATGGGCCCAGGGAGGTATCCCCTTTCCCCATACTTCACCACACCTCCATAGAGCATATTCCCCCCTCTCTTTATCTTTTTATAAACACAACATGTGGTGATATACACCTTTAATCTCAGCACCTGGTAGAGGCAGCAGATTAATCTCTGAGTTCAAGGCTAGCCTGGTCTACTGAGCAAGTTCCAGGACAACAAGGGCTATACAGAGAAACCCTGTCTTGAAAAACAAGAAGAGAAGAGAAGGGAGGGGAGGGGAGGGGAGGGGAGGGGAGGGGAGAGGAGAGGAGAGGTTAAGTTTTGCTAAGCATAGTGTTTCACATCTTTAATCCTAACACGTGGGAGGCAGAAGCAGGCAGATCTCTGTGATTTTTAGGCTAGCCTGTTCTGGTTTACAGAGTTCACAGGCTACAAAGTGAGATCCAGTTTAAAATCAATCAAACAAACATTTTTATCAGCATATATACTTATTATATACAATATCAGATTTCACTGATGTTTTCATGCACATATATAATACATTTTTATCATTTTCACTACCACTGCCTGCACCAGTCCCACTGGTACAGGGATGATTATAGGAAAGACAGACAAGAAGACTCAGAGACAAAGATTAGAAACCAGGAGGGCTGTCCAGTGAGTACTCGGACAGCAGCGAATGTATTTCTCATAGCATCATATACTTTACAGTATCATGGGAAACAAAGTCACAAGTCAGCAGAGACAGTGGCTGATGTACAATGGATATCTGTTCCCATTTGAAGGCCTCCCTGTTCCTTCCTCCAAGATTAACAGAACACTCAGCCCCTCACCTTGAGCTTAAAGTGTATTTCCTTTTATCATTCCATGCATCAATGAAGAAATATAGTTTTAGCTTAGCTAATGTGAACCAAAGCTGTTTGCAGAACTTCTTCCCTTCTCCCCTTTCCCCTGCTGCTTAAAGAATTTTCCCTTTTCCTGCCAATATAAACAAGTTCAAGATCACCACCACCACCACCACCCCGGCCCCTTTCCCATCTGTAGGGACTGACTAGTGGTCAGGATGACCACAGCTGCCAGAGCAAGGTTAGCTGTTCTCAAGCTATAACAAAAATAACAGTCCTTGGGACCCCTGCCTCATTTTGAATTCTAAGATAAACAGACCTTGCTGACAAAGTATCTGGCCCATCAAGAGCTGACCACTAAAATTAAAAATATACTGTTGCTTTGCTAGCCAATAATAATATAGCTGTGTAATCCTCTCCTCAAAAGAGTATAAAAAAACTGTACTTTTGACAATGGGGGTTGATTCTCCCTGAGAGGCAAGTCGGAATAAAAACCTCTTATTACAGCGATCTGTTGTCTAGCTGTGTTTCTGGGGGTCATGTTTTCAACACTTGGGTTCCTGTGGGCCCAACATCAACAGGCCAGGAAATCTGCCAGTAGACTCGGGCTTACCTTGACTCTGCCTGACAGTCAGGCTTTCACAGAAGCAGAAAAAATGAGTCCCAATACCACCCCATTAACCTTTCTTCTCCTACTCCCACTGACTCCTTTGTTAGTACATCACAGGCCTATGACTTTAAGATCAAATCTACCTCCCTGTCTGGTTTGTCCCTTAAAACAGTAAATTCATTAGCCCCTAACCACTGTGTACCTTACCTCCTAGAAAGTAATAGGAACTTGTCTGTAAACAAACATGCTTCCTTGTCTCTGCCAAACTGACTTTGAGCTATGTCTCTGCATCCCCTGGCAAAACCTTATAATAGTTAGGGATCTCTGTTGCTCTTGCTCTTTCTTTCTTTGGTTGGCATAATTTTGCATGAGAATGCAAGGTGTACCCATTTGTAGGGGGAACCTCATCATGCTATCCCAGTGGGTACCTTTTACTTCTGTCCTCCTCTTCTTTCTTTTTCTAATCAGTGAGTTTAGCTAAGTTTGCTTGCATGAGTATTCGAGAGAGACTATTCACAGGAGCAGGGGCAATTTACTAGTGGATACACACGAGAAAATGTCTTTCTTTCCTCCAGCAACTATTAACTGTCTATAGATTCTCAGGGAATTATTTCCCCCATGAGTCCTGTTGGGGCTTAGGCAAGATCTACCTCTGCTCCACATTTGCCTTCACACCTCCTGAGTACTAAGATTAAAGTCATGCATCCCACACTGCAAAAAAAGTGTTCTTCATGTTGTTCCAATTGTAGGAAATGGAAGAGGGTCAAGCAGAGAAAAGAAAGGAACATTGACATCTGTTTAAGGACCCTAGTCCTGACCACAAGTCACTATACTCTAGAAGATTTCTAATAACTTTACATCTCAAGATTAAACCATGAATAACATGGACTTCCTAACCCTTCCACTAATAGGAAATCCTCTAGAGACAAACCACAAGAAATAGGACATCCTGTTTTTTATGCTAAAAGACAGGCAACTTTTTCTTCTTTTTTTTTTTAAAAATCAGAGAGATCTCTGTTTACTTTTTTTTTAATTTTTAAATTTTATTATTCATTTTTTTCCCTTGTTCCAGTCATCCCCGCTTGCTCCGGCCGGCTCCACTCGCTCTGGCCGACCCCGTACAGCCCTGCTCGCTCTGGCCGTCCTGCTCGCTCCAGTCACCCCGCTTGCTCGATCGGCTCCACTTGCTCCAGTTGGCCCTGCTTGCTCCAGCCAGCTCCCCTCGCTCCAGCCGGCCCCGTTCGGGCCTGTTCAGCCCCGTTCAGCCCCGCTTGCTCCGGCCCGCTCGCTCCGGTTGGTCTCTCCTGTCCAAGGATTCGTTTTATTATTATTCTTCATAAGTACGCTGTAGCTGACTTCAGACGCACCAGAGGAGGGCATCAGATCTCATTACGGGTGGTTGTAAGCCACCATGTGGTTGCTGGGATTTGAACTCATCACCTTCGGAAGAGCAGTCCAGTGCTCTTACCCGCTGAGCCATCTCACCAGCCCCAGGCAAGTTTTTCTTATCCAATCTAAATTGTTAATCGCCATCTAAACGATAAATGTGTTGTTCAATTCGATGAACCACTTCTGAGAGATTTTCTTGAAGTGCTAGTGAAAATACTGCCTTGAAGCCAGGTAGTGAAAGATTCTTTTAATCCCACTACTCAGGAAGGAGGCAGAGGCAAGTGGATCTCTGTGAGTTCGGGGACAGCCTGGTCTATAAAGTGAGTTGCAGGACAGCCAAAGTTACACAGAGAAACCCTGTCTCAAAAAATAAAATAAAGATAAAATAAGAAACAACAACAACAAAAAATGTCTCCTTGTTTTCACATTCATCTGTGAATTTTAATTTGACAAAAGTCAAATCTCAAACAGTTGGTACAAATTTATCACTGGAGTATTAAGCTGGTTTCACAGATGGGTGGCATGTGTGGTCTTGTAATGTCTCCTGAACAGGGGAGACCTCTGCTCAAGTCCCGGATGAGCCAGCCGGCACCCCAATAACTCGAGAGATAACCACACCTGATACAAAACCGCAAGAGGCTTTATTATCAGCTAGCTGAGGACGGGCTCCTACACAGGGCAGATGGGACCTACCCAGAGCGGTAACAGTAGGGGGCTTTTAAAGGAGAAAGTGAGGAATTGGGAGGAGTTGGGAAGAGAGTTGGGAGGAGTTGGGCTGAGTTTGGCTACAGCTCTTCTCTGGGGGGTGGGGGGTTTGTCCTTGGTAAAATTACAAGGCATGAGGAGTGGAAAGTGAGCTATACCTCTTCTTTGTGGAGTTTATCTTCGTGTCCTTGGCACAGGGAGGCAGGCAAGCCCCTGACTAGGTCTTTTTACAATTATTGCTTCTCTGGTTGTAAGGTAGCGAAACAAAAGGCTTTTTGCTGGCTTTAGAGAACACAGAGCTTCTTTCTGGCTGGGTTTTTTTGTTGTTGTTGTTTGTTTGTTTGTTTGTTTGTTTTCCCTTCCCTTGTTCCGGTCAACCCCGCTCGCTCTGCTCGACCCCGCTTGCTCCGGCCAGCCCCACTTGCTCCTGGCCGCCCCGTACGCCCCCGCTTGTTCCAGCCAGCCCCGCTCGCTCCGATCGGCTCCGCTTGCTCCGGTTTTGGCCCTGCTCGTTCCGGCCGTCCCCGTTCGGCCCCACTCGCTCCGGCCCTGCTAGCTCCGGCCTCCCCGCTTGCTCCGGCCATCCCCGTTCGGCTCCGCTCGCTCCGGACAGCCTGGCTTGCTCCGGTTGGTCTCTCCGGTCCAAGGATTCATTTCTTATTATTCTTCATAAGTACGTTGTAGCTGACTTCAGACGCACCAGAGGAGGGCGTCAGATCTTGTTACGGGTGGTTGTAAGCCACCATGTGGTTGCTGGGATTTGAACTCATCACCTTCGGAAGAGCAGTCGGGTGCTCTAACCCGCTGAGCCATCTCATGGCTGGTTTTTTTTTTAAAGATCGGAAAAACAGGCTGGGGGGGGGCAATTGGGATTTTTACATTTTAGGGGGACACGCTTTAGGTCTCAGGTCTTGCTGTCCTTTGTTTTAATGTTCTGTAACCAATATGAAATGCAATACTCAGCTTGTTTGTTTGTTTGTATGTTTGTTTTGGGGTTTTCTATGTAGTCCTTTATGTTCTAAAGCTTGCTATGTAAACGAGCCTGGGCTGAAACTCAGATCTGCCTGCCCTTGCCTTCTGAATGATGGGATTAAAGGCATGCATCACCATGGATTCAATATCATTTAAAAAGAGAGCTTCCCAGATTATATTGCTGAACTTGTATATACTGTAATATCCAAAATGAATTCAAGACCACCTAGTACCTTCCCCCTTCGAAAAGGACTTTCCAAACTGTATTAACAGGCCAAGTGCAGAGCCAGATAAGGAAGCTGGTTGACTAAACAAATATAGAAACATAGTGTTAAAGGTCAAAATTACTAAGCTTCCAAAACAAGATTAACAATTCTCCTGCCCCACCTCACACTAAAAACCTCAAGGACAGACAAAATGAGAGTCACCCTCTACAAAACAACCAATGTCTAAAACGGTTATTGACTACACCAATTAAAATAAGCCAAACTACTACCCTGGTGCCTATATCCAGCCCTTACAAAGGTATAAAAAGTGTGTTTTTTCTTTGTTCTGGGTCTCTCCTCTGGCCTGCGTGTTGAGAGGGGAGTCCCCAACATGTTGGAATAATAAAAGTCCTCATGGGGTTACAGCAATGGCGGTCTCTGTGGTCCTTGTGAGTAAGGGTCTTTTGACGAACTACAACAATACCTTAGCTTCTCTCATGTGTACCCAATAGAATAGAAAAGAGTGTGGTCTAGAGATTATGCCAGATCTTTCTATTTGGGAAAGTGTCCAATTATGATCTATAAAATAGCTTTATACCCTAGACTCATTTAAGAATTCATGAGATCATGCAAAGATTTACTATATTTGGCACCAACATGCTTCAAAAATAATAGTTCTACTATTATTATCTACTACTATACTTGGAAATATAGCTATTGAAAGACCCCCAAAATGTTTCCCCCTGAAATGTACAGCCTTTGAATGCTCCCCAAGGCCTGTTTCCCAATCTCTGAGAATACAGCCAGTGAGAAGCTCTTTGTTAGCAAGAAGACCTAGCCTGACTGTCTGTGTCAGAGACCCAGAGATAACTCCAAGATAGAGTTATTCCTATAATGCACTTAAAGACAATTTTNCTAAGAGGGTCACTGGCCAGGTCTCTCACCTGGTGCTGCCGCCTGGCCTTGGTTTGCCCACACCCTGTCTCTCTGGCACTGGTCCAGGTTGGCAACTTCCATCCCGCTCGCCCAGGACACTAGAAAAAGGATTTTTGCTTGTAACAGAAAGTTAGCTTATAATTGGTCTCCAGCACTAAGGCTATAAGAAATGTTTTAAATATAAATCTTCTTTTAAAAGACTGTCAAAAATTAGAGGCATAGATAGACAGTTGAATTGTTCCCCTGGAATCTGACCTCGTGTATAAATTAGCACATGAAGGATAGAGCTACACTGAGAGTATAGACTGGCTTAACTTGAGAGAAAAGGGATGTTGCAGAAGGACTGTGAATGTAGAGAGGGCACAGTGAAGGGATAGGACTTTTACAAGAGGGTCTTTAAAGATAGAGTCTAATAAACAAAGTGGGGACAAGTGACGACCAGTTTAGAGACAAATGGAAGAAAGAGTTAGTTTGTTCCTTCAACTACGTTTCTTTGCCTTAGAAACACAGTAAACTTTATAGATAAAATTGATGAATATGCTTGCTGGAAGAAATTTCACCATCAATATAGGCAGCCAATTCATTTTTGTTTTTAAAAAATTCTACATATAGAGATTGTTACTGGGTTTTGAAAAAAGGTTAAGCGATACCATGAAAAAGTTTTGCCTCAAGAAATGGCTACATTATAAAAAAAATATGTACAAATTTCTGTCTCTATTGCAATACGAGAAGTTAGGACTTAGAAATCTTTCAGTGTATAAATGGTATTTTTATTACAAGGTTTTGCTCTTATACAATAAGCTTTAAAATTTTAAAATAATTGTTGCTCCAGAAAAATATCTTTTTCAATAAGTAGAACTTAAGTTATATCCTAAGTAAGTTGCAACAGAGAAAATTTGGGTAGAAAAGATAATTACTCTAAATAATTTTCAAGGGTTGTTAAGAGATATTAATTGGTTGAGATTTCATCTTAAGTTTACTACAAGAGAACTAAATGGCTTTGCGGATTCATTTTTGTTCGTCTCCAAAGAAATACCTTATTAAAAAGTTGTTGCTGTGTATAAGATGGAGTCATAAAAATGTTTTAAAAGAGAACCTGAAGAAATATTTACTATCCCTTATTCCAAACAGCAATTAAAATGGTTGTTACAAAATACTGATAAACAGATATTGTAGAATTGAAGGTTATTTCTCCTAGAATAATCTCTGTGCTTGTGATCCATCAGGTAACAAGGAACTCCTCTCTAGAAATTACAGCTAAGAAAAATTGAGAATCTTGTTTAGTTTAAATAAGCAAATGTGTGCAACCATTTCAGTTTTGTTTCTGAATGATTTTAAAAGTTTTTATATGTCTTAGTTATAGATTATTGGCTCATAAGTTATTATGATCAAAAGTTTGTAACATTGGTAATGAAAAAGTTAGATACCAAACTTGTAACAAGTAATGTTTTTAATGTTGTTTTTTTTTAAAAAAATGAGTTGTTTACATTGTTAAGATTGAGTTTTGCTCCCCAAAATTATAATTGTGTACTGGTATTACATGAGAAATTAGAAGTGAAGGCTTCTCCTGAATCAGAGCCTCCATATACTTTTGTGGGAGGCACAGCTACAGACACTTCTGCCCTAGATTTACAAGGAGGGAATTATGGCATAAATATTAGAATTGCTGTGTCTTCCCATGACCTTAGGTCCTCAGTTGACATTGCTAACTCCTGCAGAATATTTGAGTTGGAATAGCCCCCCCTCCCCCCATAATAGAATCAAGTGAGCTGTTTTACTCCCTGTAGTGGCTGATAATATAGTCTCCTTGGTAACTTCTGTTGTGCTGCCAGTTTGGCTAAAAGAACTTTAACCCATTCTCTTCATACCACCGCCGAATTATCTCAACAATTTTCGTTGTCAGTAGAAGCCTCCATTGAGTCATTAGCTTCTTTACAGAGACAATTAATTTCTCTTGCCCAAGTTGCTGCCTTACAGAATAGAAGAACACTTGATTTGACTGCTGAGAAAGGTGACACCTGTCTTTTTCTACAAGAATGATGCTTTTTGTAAACAACCCAGTTACGTGAGGCCTTATTGAAAATAATTAAAGGGAAAAAGATGCTGAGAGCTATGGCCTTAGCTATGGCCTTGTAGATGTTCTCTAGCTTACGTAAACAATCCTGAGAGAGCATTCATAGTCATAACAGTAAAAATGTTTATAGGAAAAGAAGACACTATGACCGTTGGTTACAGGAGCTAAAGATTGCTTTCAGTGTTCTTTCTAAATTTTAAAGGGCCAATGAAAAGGTATCAATAGATAGTTCTTTCTCGAGACATGGCTAACTGTCCTACAGTAGTATGTTAAAAACTTGTGGCACAAGCCATTCAGTCTATAAACCAGATAATGGACCTGCTTATACTAGAAAACTAACCACCCCCTTTTTCTCAAAAGATCCCCAAGGCCTCACAGGGTTAGTAGAGTCCCTTATGTTTTCTCATCAGCCTGCACAGCTACAAAAAAGAGATTGACATGAGATTCCCTTTGACTCATCCTGTTTGAAACTACAGGTAAGGAGAGTTTGAAAATCTTAAAGCCAGGCTCTGATCTCCGAGGTACCTCAAGATAGAACTAATTGGGCTAAGGTAAGAGAAGTAATATAGAGGTTCAACAGGCTAAGTTATGAGTTATATAATCTAGTGGAAAAGACAGAGAAGGTATATTAAGAAAGATATATTAAGAGAGAGAGAGAGAGAGAGAGAGAGGCTGGAAGCAAAAAAAAGAGAACAGGAGAGATCATAGACTAGAATCTTGGCCACAGAAGAAAAGAGAAGACAGGACCTAGACAGATCAGGTATCCAGATCAGGAAATCTGGGCAACAGAAGAACAGAATTAAGTGAGTTGGGGTGCTGAGCCCCAGCTGGGGAGCCTCACCTGTGTCGGACTGAAGTTGCTTATTTGGGACTGTGAAAATTTTTGGACGCCACTGGCTTCTGCAGGCTCTGGACACCTGGGTTTACAACCTTAGCTACCCCATTGTACCCCCTAACCAAGAAAGGAGAGGTGTTTATGTAGATTCCAGATCGTCAGCAAGCCTTTTAAAAAGTTTCAAAAAGGCTTTACTAATGGCCTTATCCTTGCCTGATGAGAGAAGAGTTACCAGAGGATTCCTTACTCAGACTTTGGGATTCCAAGAAGTTAGACCCTGTTGCCAGCAGGTGACTTTCCTGTTTGAAAACTGTTGCTGCTGTAGCCCTGCTTGTCAAGGATGCTGAGGGACCTGGTGCTCAAAATGGCCTGAGAGTCTGAGCTGATACACGAATGGCAGTAGCTACGTGGCTGAAGGTAAGCGGAAGGTGGGGACAGCAGTGGTGGAGGTCAGCAACTTCCCTGAAGAGACATCAGCCCAGAAAGCTGAACTTGTGACTCTGATACAAGCTCTGCGAATGGCAAAGGGGACGTCTACACTGACAGCAGGCATGCTTTTGCTAAGGGCTGTTGACATCTGCAGTGAAAGACATAAGATGCTGTGACTTTGGCAGATCTAACAGCCAAACAGGCAGCCCAAGGAGCAGTGATCCTGGCAGTCAAAGAGCCTAAAGATTATTAAGTTATAGACAAATTAGGACTGATAAAAGAAAACTAGTCCTCCCACAGAAAAAAAGACTCTCAGACTTGGCAGAAAAAATAGTCAAAAGCTGCAAGATTTGTGCTATGACCAATGCAAGATAGATTTTATATAATAGCCAAGAAGATCCTAGAAGAAACCTTCCCAAGGTTTGGGATACCCAAGATAATATTCGTTGCCCAGGTAAGTAAGTCAGGAAATGGCCAAGATGTTAGATATTGATTAGAAGTTACATTGTGCATACAGGCTCCAAGGTTCAAGACAGATAAGAAGATAAGATAGATAGACCCATTGAAGAAAATTGACAGCGGAGACTGGCTTTAATGGTTAGATAACACTCCTACCCTTTGTGCCCTTTAGGGTTAAGAACACCCTTAGACAGTTTGGTCTGACCCCCCTATAAATTACTCTATGGGGGAACCTCCTCCACTGTTAAAAACAGCCTCTGTACATAGTGCTGACTGCTGCTTTCCCAGCCTTTATTCTCTAGGCTCAAGACGTTCAAGTGAGTGAGACAACAAGTGTAAAAACAGTTCCAGAAGGCCTACTCAAGAGAAGGAGACCGGAGACCCTGCAACCCCCACATCTCTTCCAAGTTAGAGATTTAGTCTACATTTGATGCCGTCATGCAANGTTTTAGCCCTTAAAAATGCTAAGAAAATTAGAATCGGGGTCAGACTCCTCTATCCCTGTGTGGAATATGAGTCTCACCCTAGCTTGCTAGCTTAGAATAAACCTCCTGCTGTTTGCATCAAGTTCGGCTCTGGTGTCTTCCTGGGGGACGTGCTCTCTGGGGACTAGATAAGGGTCTCCCCACACGGGGGTCTCTTCACTATGTCCTTGAGCAACTGTTCTCTTCTCAATGTGAGACTGAATAGAAGAAGCACTTTCTCAAATAAAAAGGTCTGCCAGCGTCCAGGCTTTTTCTACTCTGTACCCATTATAAGGTTGTATACATCCAGAATCAACAAAACTAAATTCCCATTTCAAAAAATTTATGGAAGCTTGTTTCCCATAAATCCCCATCAAAACTTATTCCACATGTAAATAGTTTCAAAATGAGTCCCCTGGCCATGTGCTATAATGTAAGGGCCCATGATTCACTGAAGTATGATACCCCAGACTCAAATAGTATGCAAAAGCAAAGAGCATTTATTCTACACAAAGCCAGCAAGCAGGAGTCTACCATTTACTAGGGTGGAAGACAAAAGACTTGGGCTTCACAGGCTCAATTTAAAGCTGATTAGGGGAATTCCGGGGAGGAGTAGGTAACCTTTATCCTGATTGGTTTGCTCTTTTTTCTATGGGTATGAGTGTTTCTGGGATTGGCTAGAGCTCCAGGGACTTTCTTCAGGAACCTAGAAAGTGTTGCTGACTCATCCTGACTGTTTTGTGTTTGCCACAAACCAGATGAAGAGGAAGCTGCTTGCAGGGTGTGGCTTTTCCTGTAACTGACTTGCCCAGACTTTGTCCACAAGCCAGAAGATAAGGAAGCTGCTTGCAGGGTGTGAATAACTGACTTGCCCAGACTTTGTCCACAAGCCAGAAGATAAGGAAGCTGCTTGCAGGGTGTGAATAATTGACTTGCCCAGACTTTGCCTGGACTTTGCCCGGAGTTGCCCAGTTCTCAGAACTAAATCTGGCCTCTCAAACTGCCAGTTTGGAGCCTGTCATGGAGTCTGCCTGTCTCAGTCTTCTCACCAGTGAGGAACAAATCTTTGTGGCCTTACTGCGTGCGCTCTATAGTTGTTGGCCTAGTCTCTGGGAGCTCCCAAGGGTCCAGGTTAGTTGACACTGGTGTTCCACTGAATTCACTCCTCTAGGGACTAATTCTAATCATGCTTTTACTTGTCTAATGGAAGTGTGGACCACTGAACCTTCAGCACCCAACCTAGTCCTGTGCTGTCACTATTTAATAATGTTGTGTTAGTATGTGGTTGTGCCCTAAAATCAAACCTCACTATCACAAAAACAAAAAGTGTGTACTGAGGAGCATTTTGAAAAGAAGGCTGTAATTGATTGAAAGAGCCCCAACTTGACTTAGAACTTCCCACAGGGCCTTATGAAAGGTCCCTGAGTCCCCCTCCCTGCCCAGCCAATTAATGTAAAGGTCACCAGAACCACCAATCATTACGTGCCTAGTTGTGTTGTTATATTCTACACTAAAAAATTATATAAAAGACTTATGAAAGAAAGAGAAGGGGTCGCCTTTCCTCTGGAAGCAGGACAACCCCAGCACACTAGAAAAATAAACCTCCTGCTTTTTCATCAAACTTTGTTCTCAAGTCTCATTTGGGGGTCGCCCAGTAGCTAAGGCTCACTTTGAGTCTTACATGGTCTCAACATTTAAGGCATTAGAAAGGAAGTTAAGACATAGAACCAATACATTACTCAGCAAAAAAGGCATTTTGTACTATGAAAAATAGCATTTAAAAGCCACAAGTTTTCTGCAGCAAACTCATAAAGAAAGAATCTTAAAACCAGGCGGTGGTGGCATACGCCTTTAATCCCAGCACTTGGAAGGCAGAAGCAGGCAGATTTCTGAGTTCAAAGCCAGCCTCATCTACAGAGTTCCAGGACAGCCGGGACTGCACAAAGAAACCATGTCTTGAAAGGAAAGAAAAAGGAAGGAAGGAAGGAAGGAAGGAAGGAAGGAAGGAAGGAAGGAAGGAAGGAAGAAAATCTTACCTAGGGGAGCCAGGTCCCTTCATAATCCTTTTTGAAGGCCCAGTCTTCCCCACAGTGGCATTCTTACCAAGTTTATGTATTGGTATGGTGTGGAAAGCCTTGCAGAAAGTAGAGGAAGCTATTAGTCAGCAACAGATACATTATATAGACTATGGTCAATTGTTGGATGCTTGCATTATTGCTACAACTCATATGCCCACAGCAGTCCTTTGGCAAAAGAGACTGTTAATGTGGATTCATCTTTCTTCATCTCCAAAGAAAGATTTAACACCTTATTATGAGGCTGTTGCTGTGTTAATACAGAGTTGTAGGATGGAGTCACAGAAATATTTTGGAAAAGAACCTGATGAAATATTTATCCCTTATTCCAAACAGCAATTGAATTGGTTATTGTAAAATACTGATATTTGGCCTATTGCATGTGCAAATTTTTTAGGCAAAATTGGTAACCATTATCCAAAAGACACATTGTTACAATTTGCCTCTATGCATGCTTTTGTAATCCCTGTAAACTTACACATACAGCCCATAGAGAGTGCAGTTACTATATTTACAGATGGCTCATCTAATGGGAAGGCAGCATATGTGATTGGATCACATGTTCATTCTCTTGATTTTTCCCCCTTATTCAGCATAAATAATTGAACTATGTGCTGTAGCTGCTGTTTTTGAAATACTGAAAATCAAGCTTTTAATTTGTATACTGATAACCAATATATAGCTCATGGTTTACAACTACTTGAAACAGTTCCTTTTTTAGATACTGCTAATTCTCAAATTTTGCAATTGTTTATTCAAATACAACTAAATTTAAGATAACATACAATTCCTTATTTTGTAGGTCATTTAAGAGCTCATACTGGATTGCCTGGACCCCTTAGTGAGGGCAATGCCACAGCAGATTTGTATACCAGGAAATTTATAGGCCTTACACAGGAACAATTGGCCAAACAATCTCATTCTTTACATCATCAAAATATTAATAGCTTGAGACACAATTTGGTATTTCTAGAGAATGTGCATGTCAGATTATAAAGACTTGCCCTGAATGTCCTCAGTTTCTACCTGAACCACATAATGGTGTTAATCCTTGAGAACTTATATCTAGCCAATTATGGCAAATGGATGTTACTCATATGTTTTTATTTTGAAAATTAAAATATGTACATGTGACTTGACACCTTTTCAGGCTTTCTAGTTGCAACTGCTTTAAGAGAAGAAGCAACTAAAAATATAATTAGTCATTGCCTATATTGTTTCTCTATGCTGGTTGTTCCAAATCAGATTAAAACAGATAATGGAAATGGCTATTACAATCAAGCATTTGAGACTTTCTGTCTGTCAACAATTTAACATTACCCATATTACTAAAATTCCTTATAATCCTCAAGCACAAAGTATTAAAAACAGGTATTATGGAACTATCTTCATAAAATATAAAAGGGGGGGTTGTATCCCCGTACACCACAAATTTATTTAAATCACATTTTTTATTTAAAAAATTTTTAAATTTGGATGCCAAGGAACTCTGTGAGTGTCTATGCCACCCTACAACCAGGCATACTTATGCCTAGGTAAAATGGAAGGAGTCACATACTGGCACATGGCATGGTCCAAATCAGGTATTTAATATGGGAAAGAGGGCATGTTTGTGTTTTTTCCTCAGGATACTGAAGGAGCATGCTAGCTGCCAGAGTGATTGGTGAGACATGCTAATGCTGGGACAAAGAATAATGCTGACCTGTGAACTTGCTGAGCCCTGACAATGGAGACAAGAAGGCTGTTTTGCACATATATTCCTGACCCATCTTTGCTTGCCTATATCACAGATTGGACAAACTGCCTTGCTTCAAGGTTTTAGACCTTGTGGGACAGAAAACATGGAGACTGTGGAAACTGCCTTCCAAAACTTGATCAAAAAGAGAAGTTATGATGAATCTTCTCTTTCCTTTAATGTGACCAGTTATTGTGATTCAATCATAGACTAATTCTGGAAATGACAGTCTTCATTTGGAAGGCTAGTTCTGGACATTTTTTAGAGACATATTTGAAAGTTAGCTACAGTTCTATATGATGCTGTTAGTAATAGATTGGGACAGGATCTAGTTTTCAAAGAATTGTTAGTGCTTGTGTTAAAGTTCCTGATCTTTTATTAATTGGTGATGTTGAAATTACTTTGTTTCTTCCACAGTATTTAATGTAAGTTGTATTGATTGTACGCTTTCTAATTGTGTTAGTGTGTTGAAACCTGGCATGTATATTATGGTGGTCTATCAAATGGCTTTTGTTTTATTGCCTGTGAATATTACAGGACTGTGGTATTCTGAAAAAAGCTTTCAGGTACTGGAAGAAGTGAATCGGGCTTTAAGCAGAAACAAGAGGATAGTGGGCTTCATTATTGCTGGTATAGCAGCTTTAATTAAGTTAGTAGGTAGCACCACTACAGCAATTGCTTTGACACAAGAAGTTTAGACAGCTACTTCTGTTAATCATTTAGCAAAAAATGTTACTAATGTCCTGAGTACTCGGGAGGGTTTAGATAGGCATTTGGAACAACGGATTGATTCTCTTTATGATACTATTCAAATTATTAGATAGGAGGTTCAGTGCTTAAGAGTAGGAAGCCATCTCAAGTGCCATGCCAGATACCAGTGGATTTGTGTTACTCCTAAGGTTTTCAACAATAGTCACTATGAAAAGGTTCAAAGACACTTGCAGGGTGTATGGCATAATTCCAACACCTCTCTGGATGTTTTAGCCTTGCACACAGAGATCATGAATTTAAAGAATGCTGCTCCACTAAGCTTCAATGCTGCCCCACTAAGCTTCGATGCTGCCCCACTAAGCTTGATGCTGCTGATGCTGCTGATAGGATTATTCATGGCCTGAAGTCAGTATTTCCATCCTGGTCAAGCTTCAAGAATGGCATATATGGCTTGATCATGCTAGCCCTTCTTGTCCTAGGAATACTTTTATTCCTGCCCATCATGTTAAAGCTTGCCTTTAACAGCATCCACATGTTAGTGACCCAAGTACATGGCTTGAAACTAAGAATGAACCCCCAAACAGAGTTATTGATTTAATAGGCTGGCAAGCCAAAGATGGGTAAGATTCTGCACAAGGGCCTTGCCAATCTAAGACAGAGGCATGTGCCAACAGGCCATGTTTGTTTATAACAAATACTAAAGGCCATGTTTGTTCATATAATACAAACAAGCTGCACATGTCTTGAGGACAGGTAAGGAAGGCATTCTTGTCAGAACAACCTAAGACAGGCTCAGCCTTGTTTATTAAATTAAAAGGGGGACGATGTGGAAAGCCTTTTGGGGTACAGCTTGGCAGCAGTCTGACATTGGCTAAGGACAAAGAAGTGGGCTTCAGACAGGAATCTGACATTGGAAGTAAGCTCAGGCAGGACTCTGACATTAGGGCATACTAAAGAAGTAAGTTTCAGCAAGAATCTAACTTTAGGCTATAATAAAGAAGTAAGGTGGTCATGCACGCTTTTAATCCCAGCACTCGGGAGGCAGAGGCAGGCAGATTTCTGAGTTTGAGGCCAGCCTGGTCTACAAAGTGAGTCCAGGACAGCCAGGGCTATACAGAGAAACCCTGTCTTGAGAAGAAGAAGAAGAAGAAGAAGAAGAAGAAGAAGAAGAAGAAGAAGAAGAAGAAGAAGAAGAAGAAGAAGAAGAAGTAAGGTAAGGCAAGAATTTTAGTCTTAGGGTGGAACAGAACTAGGCTTTAGGCAAGATTTTAGGCTTGGATGAGGAAGCAGTTCAAGTATTTTGGCCATTATGAAAAGCCCTTTTAAACAACTGTCATGGCAGCACAGCACATACAATTCCATGCTGCTTTGTTAGTTCCTTATTGTACTGCTTGCCCAAAATACTTGCATGTAATTAAAATGGTATAAAAAGTGAGTTGGAAAATAAAAATCTGCCTTCAGTCTCAGAATTGACTGGGGTGACGCTACAATGTTGTCTGTCTTTTTTTCTTTTTAATCCTCACTCCTGAGCTGGAGAACCTGTTGACTGACTGAGTGGGCTTGGTCAGTATGGAGTGTTCTTGCTGAGGGCCTCCTTGCTACAGGGACTCCACCTTGTATATAGTCTCCATTTTGTACTAAACTAAATTCTAAGAAATGACTGAATTTCCAGAAACTGCTTCTGGCCCCACCAGGTGTCCCATATAAACTTGAGATATATATCTCAACTTATGCTTTGTTGGTTAGCACCCATACATGCCATGACTGAAACCCAGAAGCTGCTAAAGAAACTTTAATTGGCTGGTCTCGATCCAGGCCAAGTTATCAGGAAAGCCATCTGAGTTACTTGATGGATAATAACCCACTTCTTAAGGTGCCAGGTGTGAATCCAGTTGGAAACATACAATGTATATGTGTACTCAGTTAGTTGCCTCTATTCTTGTCTGTATTTCACCTAATTTGTGTTTTGGTTTTGTTGCTGTTGTTTTGGGGGGTGGTGTTTGTTTTTTGTTTGTTTGTGTTTTTTGTTTGTTTGTGTTTTTTGTTTGTTTGTTTGCTTTTCTGTGTAGCCCTGTCTATCCTGGAACTTACTCTGTAGACTAGACTGGACTCAAACTCAGAAATCCACCTGCTTCTGCCTTCCAAGTGCTAGGATTAAAGGCATGCGCCACCATGCCTGGCTTGGTTTTGTTTTAAAAGGTTGCCCTGCCCTGCCCTGCCCCGCCCCACCCTGCCCTGCCCCACTGACAGTTTGAATTCTGAACCCAGCTGTTTCCCTAATATATGAATTAGTTTTATGAATAAACTTTTGTTGGCTGGAACTTGGTTTTCATAGTGAATTATTCCCAATTTCTCAGACCTTAACATTCTGATCTGAAAATCAAGCCAAAGAATTTTAATTTTGCAGGATTATAATGAATATGACCTGTTGGGGTACATGAATAGCCACACACTGACCACTTGGACACTGATCTCAGATATGATGAAAGTTTATTGACTACTTAATTCAGGCTTATCAATTAGGGGCATAGAAAGGACTCGGGAACCAGACTGTGCTGCTTAGGGCAGGCTTGTTATAGGAAAACCAAGTACAGAAGACAAGGGAGGAGCAATATTCCTTTTTGGCTAACTAGACAACGTATTGTAAAGCCCAAGAGCGTCTTTACCTGCTGGAAGACCCCCACCCCCACCCCATCCCGAGTGACATGAGACTCTCAGATCCATGCAAAACCAAGAGGTTTATTTTTCTGGAGCGCTGGGATCGACCTTCAGCAGTCTCTCAAGCAAGAGACCAAGAGACTGGAGGCTACCCTGATTCTAACTTGCAAGCACCTTTTATACATTTTTTAGAAGGCAGATTACAGTAATAATACCTAGGCACTAGGTGATAGGTTAGGCTGACCTTTTGACTGATTGGCTGGGCCAATATCGGATCATCCTGGGTGAGTACCTTCGTTCCCCAGAGGGCCCAGGTGGCCTTCAGCAAGGACATTGTATGATTTTTCTGAGAAGTGTTTTGTCAGTCATTTCTGTGAAATCGTCCTAGGGTCAGGGAGCGAGAAACTCTCCCTTGAGGCCTAACACCCTCTCCAGGACCCATCTCAGGGTTTGATCAGTCGCTTAGTCTTATCAGTATTATGAGCTGACCTCTAAGCTGATTGGTACTAAGAGAGGTGGGTAAGGTGGTGGTTAGGGGTTTTCCAGAGTATTGAGCTAACAGAGCATGAGTAATACAACCATAAAATTATGGAGAACGTTATGTCAGCTATGAATAATTACTTCTAGGAAGCACAAATCTGAGAACCTTAATTTCACCTTATGAGCAAAATGGAGTCTAAAATCAAAATAGCTACAGTCATGTTAAAAGAAGCAGGCCTTAATATGTCCCATCCCAGGACTGCACGGTTCAGCTCTTGCTTCAGGCACACTCTGTGGAGATGACTACTGCAGTCCTGTAAACCCCGTGTTTGAAGTCGGTGTCTATATCTGACTAGAGACTTGGTTTGCTTCATGGGACCTGGCATCGCACCAGCAAAAGCAGTGACCTGCCTTTAGCCTTTGCCTGGACAGTGACTTCTGGTGACTCTTGGGAGGAGGAGCAGTAACTGGCAATAGCGGACAGGAAGAACTACAAGTCCCAGGGGGCTTTAGATGCCTCTACATTTTGAGTGCCAGTTAGTTTTAAGCAGCCCCCAGAAGTTCTGCCCAGAGAGAGCGCTGAACTTCCTCTTCCGCTCCTAATGTGGCCACGCCCCAGGCCCAACTCTCTGTGACGTCATTTGGATTTACCAGCCCTGCGCGACCGGAAGTTGGTTGTGGAGCGCCGCAACTGCAGTCCAGGCTTAAGAGGGCTTCCGCGATGCCTTTGGCCGGAGTAGTCAGTCAACTCCTGGAACTGTGAGTCCGCCCCAGCTCCCAGTCCCTTCCCTCACGTCCTGCTGGCTCCTAGTCCTTGGCCCGGCTTTGTGCCTAGCCGCTGAGGACTGTTGTGCACCGTGGGGCTTGCGGCTCCACCCGATGGCCTGGCTCGGGTGGGCGTTGAGGGTGAAGGCAGAACAAAAGAAACCAGGAGCCGGGCTGGACAAATAAACCTCCACTAATACCGGCGCAACTCGCTAGCTTTGGGACCGTGAACAATAACAGTCTTTCCCGATTGTAAAGGAGAACTTTCTAAAATTCGGGTAACAGTAGGGCATGGCAATTCACGCCTATAATATAATCCCAGCTATCTGGAAACTGAAACAGGATTGCCACAAATTCGAAGCTAACGGGGTAATGTTGTAAGACACATGCATACCCAAGCAAATAAATAAAATCTTAAAAACTCGCGTATTAGTACCAGTCTCATGGAGTCTTTGTGAGAATCAGCTTAACATATGTAAAGCCCTTAATCCAAACACTTCTTGAGAGTTCAAATTGAAGTTCAAGGCTCCCTCTTAAGCCATATAGTGAGTTAGAGGCAGGGTTAAGTATTACTTGTTATTTCTATATTTAAAAAGAAAAACAGAAAAGCAGGAATAAAGCAGGAATGGTTTATGATTGGCAGCTACAAAGACAGACTGCTTTGCTTCCCTGTTGACTATAACAGTACATAAGCAAATGTTATTTCTTGCCTAAATTCCAGCGTTTTCTTCTGTATTGTTTTGTTGATATTTATTTTTCCTTGGCCTAGAACACATTGTGTGTATAGCCAAGGATAACTTTAAACTTCTGATCCTTCTGCATCCATTTCCTGAATGTTGAGATTACAGGCATACACTACTATTCCCAGTTTTCCTAAGCCTACTGAGCCCAAGGCAAGCATAATGCCAACTCAGTTACATCCCCAACCCTTTTGTTTTGAGACAGAATCTTATGTAGCACAGGCTGGCCTCAGACTCACAATGTCAGGCTAACTTGAACTCTTGAATCTTCTGCCCCAGCCTTCCAAATGCTGAGATTACAGACTTGAGTTATCAGCTTGTGTTTTGGCTTTGGCTTTTTGAGGACAGGGTCTCATGTAGCATAACAGGCCTCCAATTCACTGTGTGGCAGAGGATTTCCCTGAACTTCAAGAGCCTTCTTGCTTGTACCCATCGAGTTCTGGGATTGCACGTATGCCACAGTTGTTTGTGTGGATAGAACTTAAAGCTGACTTACCAGAAAGCAATCTGACAATATTGTTACCATACCACAGAACAGTATGGATTCTTTTCTAAAGGGAAATGACTAAATGATGTCCACTGTGAAACTTATAGCCATTACAAAGGATGAGAATACTGAAATGCTTTGAAGGATTTTCACAAGAGGTTGTTGAATGAAAAGGACAGTAGGTACTGAGAAGTAACTATACCAATATGCTGTTTTAGGAAACTGATACCTCCCTTCAATGCTCTTATTATATGTTTGTGTGGGGATGTGTATGCAAGCACAAGGAAAGAAAAAATATGTTTCTGTGTGTTTGTGTGTGTATTTGTAAGCAGAATTTGTGGTTGCTTGACACAAGTATGAGTTTCTCAGATGGCCAGAATTTGAAGCCCTAAGACATGTTGGTTATATTGCTATAAAAGAGTCTAAAGATGTACTCTACCTATTCTGGTGTATTGGCTGGTTTTGTGTGTCAACTTAATACAAGCTGGAGTTATCACAAAGAAAGGAGCCTCAGGTGAGGAAATGCTTCTATGAGATCCAGCTATAAGGCATTTTCGCAATTAGTGATCAAGGGAGAAGGCCCAGCCCATTATGAGTGGTGCCATCTCTCTACACTGGTGGTCTTGGGTTCTATATGAAGGCAAGCTGAGCAAGCCAGGGAAGCAGTCTAGTAAAGTGACACCCCTCTATAGCCTCTGCATCAGCTCTTGCATCCAGGTTCCTATGTGAGTTCCAGTCTTGACTTTCTTTGGTGATGAACAGCAATGTCGAAGTGTAAGCAGAATAAACCCTTTCCTCCCCACCGTGCTTCTTGGTCGTGATGTTTCACTGCAGCAATAGAAACCCTAAGACACCTACCTGGCTTGTTGTTTTTTATGGTGCTAAATATCAAGTCCAGGGCCTTACAGATACTAGTACTACTAAACTACATCCCCAGCCACCACTTTTGTTAAGTGGCATCTTTGTGTCTAGGTACCAAACAAACACAAGATTAGCAAGAAAAACAACAAAAACCAGGTTTTTATTTCTGCTTATACTTTGGAGCTTTTTTTAAAGAGTGGGGTTTCTTTTGGGTTTTTTTTTGTTGTTGTTGTTGTTGCTGTTGTTTCAGAGAAATGGCCAAAGTGGAAGGCTTTAACATTTCTGACAAAGAGCAATAATATGTGAAGGAATGGCAGGAGAGAGAGGTGAGGGCTGGGTAGTAAATTCTAGAGGTGATAGTGAGAGCTGTAAGGAGGGCTGTATGACCCAAAGCAGCTAAACTGCCCAGGCTCTTGGATTAAGGTTGTTTCTGAACATTATTCAAGGAAGGCATGCTGTTCAGAGGAATTTCTATGGATTACTAGTGTAGGATAGAATAAGTCAGAGAGCCCTTCCTGCAAGCTACATTTATCCTGAACTAATCAGTGTGCCAGAATGAAGTCCTGATTAAATTGTCCTCAGTTGCTTCAGGGTCTTAGTGGTTGTCTCTTCTGGTAATTGCATATGCAGGTAACTGATTGTACTCTCCATAAATCTTTGTGGTTATAGTTTTTTTTTTTTTTTTCTGTAGTCATTGCCCACATAACTTAGAAATATATATTTTCATGTGTACCGGTAGATTGCTCCGTATGCATATGTGTGTGTGCACATACATACCTGGGGTCCATGGTGGTCAGAAAAGGGCATAAGATCCCTGGAACTAGAATTGCAGATGGTTGTGAGCTGCCTTGTGGATGCTGGGAATCAAACTCAGATCCTCTGGAAAAGCAGGGACCAGTGAGCTATCTTCCCAGTTCCTAGTTTTAGTTTTTTTGAGACAGTCTCATGTAGTACAGGTTAGTTTCCAACTCATTGAGAATAGCTGTGAACTCATAATCCCCTACTACTTCCCAGGTGCTGGGATTATAGGCACATACTACCATACCCTTCTTAAAATATTTTTTAATAAAGCCAAGCATGTTAGGATAACGTGACTGTTATCCTAGAATTCTAGATGTAAAGCAGGAGGACTAGGAATTCCAGGACATCCTGGGCTACAGTATAGTGAGTTGGAGATGAGCCCAGGCTACCTGAGACTCTGTTTCAAAGCAAAAATTTTTTTTTTAAAGATTTATTTTATTTATTATATGTAAGTACACTGTAGCTGTCTTCAGGCATTCCAGAAGAGGGCGCCAGATCTCATTAAGGATGGTTGTGAGCCACCATGTGGTTGCTGGGATTTGAACTTATCACCTTCGGAAGAACAGTCGGGTGCTCTTACCCGCTGAGCCATCTCACCAGCCCCTCAAAGCAAAATTTTAAAATGCATATTGGCAATGGGTTTACAGAGGGAAGTGGTAAAGGAAATCATATCATATATAACTTTACAATGGCAGTGATTATGGATGTCATCAAGCTAACTTTGTAAATGTTAATAAAAATATTGTTTTATGAAAGAACTAAAGGACACTTATCAAAGTGTATCTACTAGTGCAGATGCAGAATAATTTACTGTATTGTCTTTGTATTCCAGATGTCTTCAGTGCCTAATAATCAATATTTCCAGATATATATCAGATATTAAATATTTGCCTCCCAATATTAAAGATAGACTGATTAAAATAATGAGCACTCGGGGTCGGATAACAGATTCCAATATAAGTGAGGTAAGAATATATAATTATAAAAGTTTATTTCACTGTTTAAATTTAATTTCAGATTTTTTTAATGGGAAAATATATAGTGTAAATTATTACTCATTTTAAAATAAGACTTTGACTTGAAAAGCCAGTGCTAACCCTTGGATGTATACTATCTTCTTCTACCCTTCCTTGCTTTTCTTCTTCCCTCCTTCTCTCTACACTTAAATAGATTTTAAACCTCTTTATTGTTATTACTGCTTTTGAGACAGAATCTCACTGCCCTGGATGGCCTTGAACTCACAGAGATCTGCCTATTTAGAAATTGGGCTGTTATTTATTGTCCTCAAGGAAACACTGAATAGTAGCTCCCCAGAACAATGAATATATACTAACTGCCCCCAACAATTGGATAGTTAACCATGGAAGGTTTTGTGTGTAATTCCAAACTCAGAAGTCAGAAGCAGGAGATTAGTCGTGAGTTTCCAGCCAGCTTGATCTACATAGTGAGTACTAGGCCACTATGGGTTTTAAGGTTAGACTTTGTCTCAAACAAAAGGTGGGGATGAAGAGATGGCTCAGCAGTTAAAAGTTCTTGCTACTTTTCCAGAGGATCAGAGTTCAGTTCCCAGCATCCACATAAGGAGCCCTACAACGGCCTTTAACTCTAGTCCCTAGGGATGTAATGCCAGGCTTCCTTAGTCACCCACAAATATATATATATTTTTAAAAATCTTAAAAACTCATGGTAAGGCTAGGCACAGTGACTCTCCTTTAATCCCAACACTCAGGAGGTAGAGGCAAGCAGATATCTGTGAGTTTGAGGCCTGTATGGTCCAGATAATGAGTTCTAGGATAGCAAGAGCTATATTGAGAGACCCTGGTTACAAAGCAACAACAAAAAGGCTCAGTGTTATTTACTATAATTACAGCATTTGGGAGGCTGAGGTAAGGGGTGCAGGAGTTCAAGGCCAGCCTTGTCTAAACAGTGAGTTTGAGGAAAGATTGAGTTATGTGACAGTATCTCAGAAAACCAAGAGAGGCTAGGGTTCAGTGGGGGAAAATGCTTGCTAGGCAAGCCTGATGCCCTGAATTCAGGCCCAAAAAAATCACAGCAGAAGAAGAGAATTGACTCCCCAGAGTTACCATCTGACCTCTGCACATATATTGTGTGTGTATGTGTGTGTGTGTGTGTGTGTGTATACACACACACAAAGATAATATTAATAGTAGTAATAGTAATAATAAATTATTCTTAAACAAAAGACTGAAGTACATGTTATAAAGAAGTAATATTAGGGCTAGACATGGTGGTACATGCCTTTAATTCCAGCACTAAGAAAGCAGAGGCAAATGGGTCACTGTAAGTTCGAGGCCAGTCTGGTCTACATAAGAATGGACTAGACCAGCCAGGACTAGTACCCTATTACTAAATATCTTGCCTGTTATCTAATAGATAGATGTTGGAGACAAAATTTATTCAGTGGCTAAAGAATGAGGAAATGGGATCTTTTTGCTTACAAATTAGCTTCTCCCATGCAGGGGTGTGAGTGTTACAGATACAGGACGGGAATAGGAGAGGATAGAGGGGCTGATAAATATAATTTATGGGAATAAGCAAAGATCTTCCAAGAATGCAGGTACTACCTCTTTTTATTCCTTTTATGATCTGGAGTTTCTGATCATGGTGGCTGGTAGGCATCTTTAGTCCTAAATGGGTATAAGGAAAGACTAGACAATTCTAGTTAACCCTCCAATATTGTTCTGGACAAAATATTTCTCAGATGCTCAGCATGTCTGCATATAGAACTGTGTAAGATTTAACCCAAAGATAAAGGCAACAAAGGAGACAGATGTAATATGAAGACAAATGTCAAGTATTGCATTCCATTCTGTTGCCCATCAGACATTTGTAAGATAGCAATACTGGTCAAGTCCCTGCACTGTCATCAAGGTGACACAATCCACAGGCAGAGGTGTCCTCTTTCTCATATAGCTCAGCTATGTGACCTCCAAAATTGGTGATGTTTCATTCAACTAAGAGCTAGTGGTGCTAGAAGAATTGTTTAGGTTTTTCAGTAACAGCAAAGGAGAGATACATACCCTGAAGGGATTCATTCCTCCTGTACATACAGACTGCCTAAGATCAGGCCATTTGACTGTTTCAGAAGATCAGGGATTTTTTTTCCCCTTTGGAAACAATACCTACTGAACAGAAGTATACAGTTCCAGTTGAGTGAATCAGAAGATGACAGTACTGTGGCTGTCTAGGCAGGGGTCCTTTCTCTGCTCCAACTGTTCCAACATTGAGGACTTTAGGCGCTGAATGTTGCATTTCCATCTGGAAGCTAACGTGTTTGTTGTTTTTTGTTTTTCCTGCTTTATCTTTTCCAAAGGGATTAAATCCTAAATTCTTGGCTATATTTCTCACCAGTCACTTACCTTCTATAATCACGAGGGAATACATGTTTACAAAAAACTTAACTTGGGAGCCAGAGAGACAGCTTAGAGTTGCAAACACTTTTTTTTTAATTCATTTTTCTTTCAAAATCATGTATTTGTTGCAGGTGTTACATCCTGAAGTTCAAAGACTAGATCTGAGGAGCTGTGATATCTCAGATGTGGCTCTCCAGCACCTGTATAAGTGCAGAAAACTGAAGGCACTAAATCTAAAATCCTGCAGAGAACATAGAAATAGCATAACTTCAGAAGGTATGTTTATGATCATTTGAGTACATAGCAGGCCTATACTTTAGCACCTGAGATAACTTTGGAGCAAAGAAGAAAAAAATGTTACAGGCGATTATATGAGGGCAGCAGCAAAGTGGGGAGACAGGAGAGGTTAGAGGAGAATATGAGCAAGGTACAATTGTATATGTATACGAAAATGTTAAATGAAACATTATTTTGTATGTTAACTAAATTTTTTAAAAAAGAAACAGATAGGGAATTTCCAGCATTCAGGGAGGCAGAAGCAAGAAGATCATTGTAAATTTGAGGCCAGCCTGGTCTACATAGTGAGTTTTAGGCCAACCTGGGCCTACAGAGCAAGAGAATATGAAGAGTTAAAAAACCAAAATGAGCCGGGCGTGGTGGCGCATGCCTTTAATCCCAGCACTCGGGAGGCAGAGGCAGGCGGATTTCTGAGTTCAAGGCCAGCCTGGTCTATAGAGTGAGTACCAGGACAGCCAGAGCTACACAGAGAAACCCTGTCTTGAAAAACCAAAAAAAAAAAAAAAAAAACCCCAAAATGAGGGCTGGAGAGATGGCTCAGTGGTTAAGAGCATGGACTGCTCTTCCAAAGGTCCTGAGTTCAAATCCCAGCAACCACATGATGGCTCACGACCATCTGTAATGAAATCTGATGCCCCCTTCTAGTGTGTCTGAAGACAGCTACAGTGTACTTACATATAATAAATAAATAAATAAATAAATCTTTAAAAAAAAAAAGAGAGAAAAACAAGAACAAGAAAACCAAAAAGGAATTATGTTATTGTTAAAACTATTCGAACTAAGAAAAAATAAGAGTAAGAAAAGTAATCCAAGCCAGGCATGGTGGCACACGCCTTTAATCCCAGCACTTGGGAGGCAGAGGCAGGCGGATTTCTGAGTTCTAGGCCAGCCTGGTCTACAGAGTGAGTTCCAGGACAGCCAAGGCTACACAGAGAAACCCTGTCTTGAAAAACCAAAAAAAAAAAAGTAATCCAAGTTAGAATTCTTATAGCTAACCATTTATGAAATATGTTGTCACTTATAATTTAAACATATTTAAAATGCTATTGCTATATTTTAAACATTTTCCCTGTTATAGTATATGACATGGCCAGTTGATATCTGGTTAAGATTAAGGCTTTTGTTGTTAGCCTGGTGTGATAACAAAAACCTATAATCTCTGTATTTGTGAGGTAGATACAGGCAGATCAAGAATTTAAGGTTAGCTTGGGCTACATAGCCAGTTTGAGGTCAGCCTAGAATACAATGAAACTTCACAAAAAGAAAACAAAACTACTGTTTTGGTTTTTATAGTTGGTTTTAGATGTTGACCAGCTTGGTGTTCACTGTGTAGACCAGTTTATCCAGGAACTCTTATAAATCGTCTACGTCAGCCTCCAGTGTGGTTAAGGCACGTGGCTGTTTGTTTGTTTGTTTGTTTAAGCAGGATCTCACTATATAGGCCTGGCTGGGCTCAAATTCACAGAGATCCTTTTGCCTTCTGCCTCCTGAATGCTGGTAATAAAAGGCTTATATCATCACTTTTTGATGCAGTATTATAACAGAAACAGTCATCAGATTACGATGGATGGCGAGGCTCCCAACACTTGAAAAATGAAGGCCTGGTGATGAAGGGGTCAAGGTCATGCTTAGCTCATATAGGATTTTATAGGATCTTATAGCTCAGGTGATCTACATGATTCCCTATCTCAAAACAAGAAAAAAACAAATTAGATAAACTAGGCAATCTCTACAAGACTGTCCAATACCAAACCCCAAAATATTAAGGAGGGTGTGGCTAGAAAGATGGCTTAGCAGTTAAGAGCATTTACTGCTCTTGTAGAGGAACCAAGTTCTGTTCTGACACCCACATGTTCCAGTTCCAGAGGATTCAATACCCTCTTCTGGCCTCTTTGGGTACTATGTGAGCATGTTGCACAGATATACATTCAGGATAAACATCTATACACGTAAAATAAAAATTAATGACTGTGGAGTGCCAGAACACAGCTCCAGTATTAATTTCAGTGATCCATGGAGGTATAGGATCTGCAGCTAACATGAAGCAGGCATACTCTCATAGGCTTGGTGGATGTGACCATCAAGGCTGCAGCAACACTTTTCTCTCTTAGTCCTTAGATACCTTTCTTTTTTTATTTTATTTATTTATTTATTTATTTTGTTTTGGGGGCTTTTTTTTTTTTTTTTTTTTTTTTTTCCGAGACAGGGTTCCTTTATGTACCCCTGGTTGTTCTGAAACTCAAAAATCTACCTGCCTCTGTCTCCCAAGTGCTGGGATTAAAGGCATGCACCACCACTGCCCAGCCTTAAATACCTTTCAGATACAATCCTTCAAGCAGGGGAAAAAAAAATCACATTACAGTTACTTGTTAATCATGTTTCAGTTACACCTTATGATTACAAGTTTCATATTTTTTAAAAACAGGTTATTCTAAATCCCACATCTAATTACTCATCTCTTCCCACAATACATCTATATCCTAACGCAATAGTTTTTCTATTACAAATTAAGTGAATTTGAGCAATCCGAATATTTTTAACTGCCAGTTTCTCTTGTACTGCCAGGTAGCAGTTTTCAGTTAACAGAGAGGAGATAGGCATCATGTTATTTTAACTTAACACAATTCTTATTTATCTAACATAGTTAACCATCTACCTATTCTTATATTGTTTTCATAGGAAAGTAAATGTATAATTAACTAGAGAGCTTTAGGTTAGAGTTTTGTTTTTTGTTTTGTTTTGAAGAATCTATTCAGTAACATTCTACACAGCACTACGGCCTGAAGGAGCACACTAAAACTCATCAGCAAATTTATAAAACCAAGAAAATCAGATTTTACAATGGACATGGAAGCTCAGTCTTAACAGTGGGCACTGAACCTCAGTTACTATCTTTAGTCATTAGCCTGTCCCCTGCAGGTGAAACTCTCAAGCCCTTCACAACTGGCCTCACTTGTTCTCTGACCTTAGCAGGTCTTTCATTAGGGTTACTAAGAATGTGTTTTTTATTTTTTCTTGTACTCTAGGTTTTCTGCTACAAAGCAGCTGGCAAAGCACCCTAACCTGATTTAATTTTACATAAAAAGCACCTTGACCCAATCTTTTTAACCATACATATTTTTAATTTTTTTCTCAGAAATCTTCAGCTGAATCATTATCAGAGTAGCATTTGCTTTTTTAGGAATCACTGCTATTGTTATGCATTGTGATTTCATTGCAGAGTGGGAAATTAGAAACACCCCAAGGATATTCATACAAGGCTAAAAACAGGATGACCAAGGCAGCAACAGGTACTGTTAGGTTGTCTCTCTGAGATATACTCATGGTAGCTCTGCTGACTGGAGAGTTGTTTTTCTCAGGCTCCAGTACTGACTTCAGCTCTTGCTCGGCTACTGTCAGTGTAGTACATGTTTTATATTCAAACTGTTTTCTCAGAGTAATTACATGAAATAGTAGATTTTTATATTTGATTATAAATTTATATATTTTTCTAGTATAGATTATTATATATTTTTCTAGTATAGATTATTTTTCAATTTAGGATTTGAAACCCCCCCCCCCCCCAGTATAATAAAGAAGTACTTAGCTGGATATGGTAGCACTTACTTCCTAACACTCAGAAGTCTGAGGCAGATAAAGTTCAGGCTGGCTTGGGCTGTGCAATGATTGTCCCAAAGAAAAGGAAGACAGACAGAGGCAGAATGGAAAGAAGAACCTAAATTGCATAAGTAGGTTTCTGGATAATGATTTGGCTAGTTGACTTTATCTACCAATCATCTTGGTTATCCATTTGGGATATTCATAATACTGTAGAAAAAAAAGTTTTACACGTTTACCTGAAGAATAACTCATTAAAAAAGAACTCTAAAAAAGCATAGCCGTTCTGATAGCAAATGAGTATGTTTCTCTATACCAAGCAATTATCTTACTCTCTATATACTAGCTAGATTGTTTTTTCACTTTTAATTTATTTTTTTAGTTCGTGGCAGTGTATATTTCTGTAGAGGTCAGACAACAGCATGGGGAAGTTGTCCCTGCCATGGACCTTTGCATACTGAGCCATCTTGTCAGCCTTAGTTGAATTCCTTATCATTTAATTCAGTTCTGTCACTATTTACTTGGAGGTAGCATCACATCCCACAGTTAAGACTGTCTTCAGTTCATAGGCCAAATCCAAGTCTTGGCCTACATAGGTACTTCTGATTAATCAGCTATACAGGATTTCAGTGTCTTAGTTAGGGTTTCTGTTGATGCAGAGGGACACTATGCCTTGGCAACTCTCAATTGGGGCGGTTTACAGTTCAAAGGTTTAATCTGTTGTCATCATGGTGACATGCAGGCAGTCTATGGTGCTAGAGGAGCTGATAATTCTACATTTGATCCACAAACAGCAGGAGACAATGAGCTACTAAGCCTGGCTTGAGCTTTTGAGACCTCAAAGCTCACCAACCCCTAGTGATACCTTTCCTCCAACAAAGCCACACCTATTAAAACACACACACACACACACACACACCTCCTAATATTGCCATTCTCTGTGGTCCTGTGGGGACCATTTTTATTCACATAACCACATCCCACAATTTGTTCCTTGTGTCACAGCAAAGGTTTCCACCCTGTAGTCTCATCTGGAGCCATAATCGTTTTAACTAATCCCCACCCCTTTACTACCCCTGCCACAAAAAGTCCCATGGAAAAGTTCTGGAAACAAAATGCTGCAGCTAACTACATGCTTTTGGCTTCTGTTAAACTGCTTGCTTGCATTACTTCCTTGCAACTACCAACCAGGATATAGTTTTTCTATGATTTTTGTTTTTTGTTTTAAGGTTCCCTGTAATACATTTAAGGCTTCTCAGTGAGACTGTTTCTCTCCAGCTAAATAAAGACTTTCAAATTCGGACTTTGGTGCTGAATGGTCTTTGGATTTCTTTTTTTTTTTTCCCTTATTTTAATTTAATTAATTAATTATATATGTCTTAGTCAGGGTTTCTATTCCTGCACAAACATCATGACCAAGAGCCAAGTTGGGGAGGAAAGAGTTTATTCGGCTTACACTTCCACATTGCTGTTCATCACCTTGGAAGTTAGGACTGGAACTCAAGCAGGGCAGAAAGCAGGAGCTGATGCAGAAGCCATGGAGGGATGTTCCTTACTGGCTTGCTTCACCTGGCTTGCTCAGCCTGCTCTCTTATAGAACCCAAGACTTCCAGCGCAGAGATGGTCCCACCCACAAGGAGCCCTTGATCACTAATTGAGAAAATGCCTCACAGCTAGATCTCATGGAGGCATTTCCCCAACTGAAACTCCTTTCTCTGTGATAACCCCAGCTGTGTCAAGTTGACACAAAACTAGCCAGTACAATTGACCCCTTGTCAACTTGACACACAAATACATCACTAGTAAGCCTCAACCCTTAGTTCTTACTCATCCCCAAGATCTTAAATAACTTAAAAGTCCCACAGTCTTTACATATTAAAAAGTTCAATCCTTTTAAAATATCTTTTAAAATTCAAAGTACTTTAAAATTCAAAGTCTCTTAACTGTGGACTTCATTTAAAAACTTCCTTCAAGAGGGAAAAATATCAGGGCACACACAGTCACAATCAAAAGCAAAAATCAATCTCCAACCGTCCAATATCTGGGATCCAACTCACGATCTTCTGGGCTCCTCCCAAGGGCTTGGGTCACTTCTCCAGCCATGCTCTTTGTAGCACACACGTTGTCCTCTAGACTCCAGATGCCTGTACTCCATTGCTGCTACTGTTCTTGGTGGTCATCTCATGGTACTGGCATCTCCAAAATGCTTCTGTAACTAGGCTTCAACACTAGCCTCTCATAGGCTCTCTTCATGGTGCTGAGCCTCAACTCCTTTGCATGACCCCTTCAGTCCTGGGCCATCAATTGCAACCGAGGCTGCACCTTCACCAATGGCCTTCCATGGCCTCTCACGGTGCTTCTGTGGCCTCAGATGCTCTGCATGACTCCTTCATGCCTCTAAATCCAGTACCACCTAGGTAACTCTTACACATTACCAAGTCCAGTCACAGCACAAGGTACAACCATGACTAGCTCTAGAACACAGCCTCCTTGTGCTTTCAGAAAACACTTCCCAGAAGATGTCACCTCAATGATGCTGGTTTCTTCTTAATCATCACTAATTTCTTAGCTCCAGCTAACCAGCATCAATGGTCCCAGTAATGCCAAGATTTTGCTTTAATAGTTCTGGTATCTTGTTAATCACAGCTGATTCTTCAGCCCCAGCTGACCAAAACCACAAAATAATCAAACTCCAAAATAGCAGTGTCCCTGAAAAGAGTCTTTAATTTTCCCTCTGAAATTTCACAAGCCAGGCCTCCATCTTCTGCACTATTCTCAACATTATCTTCCAAGCTCTTACACAACATCCCACAGAGCTCTTAACACAGAATGGATCTTCTGGCCTAAAGTTCCAAAGTCCATCCACAGTCCTCCCCAAAACATGGTCAGGTTGTCACAGGAATACCCCACTCTGCTGGTACCAATTTGTCTTAGTCAGGGTTTCTATTCCTGCACAAACATCATGACCAAGAGCCAAGTTGGGGAGGAAAGAGTTTATTCGGCTTACACTTCCACATTGCTGTTCATCACCATGGAAGTTAGGACTGGAACTCAAGCAGGGCAGAAAGCAGGAGCTGATACAGAAGCCATGGAGGGATGTTCCTTTCTGGCTTGCTTCACCTGGCTTGCTCAGCCTGCTCTCTTATAGAACCCAAGACTTCCAGCCCAGAGATGGTCCCACCCACAAGGAGCCCTTGATCACTAATTGAGAAAATGCCTCACAGCTAGATCTCATGGAGACATTTCCCCAACTGAAACTCCTTTCTCTGTGATAACCCCAGCTGTGTCAAGTTGACACAAAACTAGCCAGTACAATATATAAGTACACTGTAGCTGTCTTCAGACACACCAGAAAGATGGCATCAGATCTCATTACAGATGGTTGTGAGCCACCATGTATTTGCTGGGATTTGAACTAGAAGAGTGCTCTTAACTGCTGAGCCATCTCTTCAGCCCTGGTCTTTGGGTTTCAATCCTGGAACACTCCTTAGAAATTGATAACTTGTCACAATGGCTTACAGAACTCAGGACTATGCTTTGTTCTAATCCATGTGAGAAAGTTACAGACCATCACTAATATAAGATTAAATAATCGTCCTTTATTTAAACCAGAGTAGGCTTTTGTCATGAAGAGTTCTCAGCAAAAAGTTCAAGAATACAGCATTTATAAATTAAAAAATCACAATAACATTAGGTGTAGGTTAGGAGACCCTTCTAACATTTGTTTTGGCAGAACACAGTTATTTGGTTTTACATTCAGCAGTTATTTGGTTATACATCTTTGGTTATGGTCAGGGCCATGGAAATGTGCTGCCAAAGTAGGTATGCTATTCAAGGGGAGTGGGTTTGCAGTGAAAAAGCACCTCAACAGATACAAAATGGAGTCAAGATCAGGACAAGGTGTTGTTAGATCGGTTACTTCAGCATATGTTTACTAGTTAATTGCAAATGGTATTTATAAAGGATACTGATGATCAGCTACACAAAAACCATAGGGGAGGCTCTAGAAGGGTCCCCAGGATAGGACCCTCAATAGAATTGGAGTGCTAGGTCAATAACCCAGCTCTGGCAACACCAGAAATCTAGAATTTGCCACCGACCCCAAATTACCAATTAAGGAAATGAATAATGATAAAAACCAAAGAAAAGAGATTAAATCAGTGTACATTTGAAAGTGGAGCGGGTAAAGAGGTCTAATAATCCTAAATTCATTGTTGAGGTACCAACACAAGCTTTAGGCTTAAGTAGATAAAGAATTAGGGCAGGATAGTAAGACATATACCAAATTAAGTAGTTCTAGTCAAGTGATCACTAATTCTGCTCTGGTACCAAAAGGTAGTTGAATAGTTAACTCTGCTTTGTATAACTTAAAGGAACCAATCTAGTTCCTACAACATGGTTACTTCTACTACAGGGTGAAGCCTAACCTTTATGGGTAATTCTCTTTTCATATAGTTTGCCCTCTGAGGTTTGACTTTTATTTAAATCAAAGATGCCTGCAGGTTTAGAGAAATCACTTATCACTGTTCTTTAAATCAGTGCTCAGAACCAAGTGTTTACAGATTCTTAGCTTCTTATCCATAGAATTGGGAGGGGGGAAAAAGATTCACACAGATGTGCAGAATAAGTAAGATAATTTTATTTAGAATGAAGTTAAAGTACTGATTATAGAGGGATATATTTTCAAGATTGACTATGGCCCAAAGAAAAATATTTAAGGGCCCTAGGCTATAGCCTTGGGTTAAGATTGGATGTTGACTGTCCAGAAACATGTTGTATGTCTCTCTTGATAGAGGAGGGCACTTGTTGCCTCCTCTGTGTGTGATCTAAGGATAAATCCTTGTTTCTGCCAATCAAAAGACTGAGAATGCCCACAGATAGCACCTGATACCTATAGGACTAACGTTCTTTCTTTCTGTAACCTGCCTATGTAATATGCCCATCAATGTATTTGAAAAGTGTCCCGAGAGAGGAGGCAGATTTTTAAGTTGAGACCAATCTGGTCTACAAGCAAGTTCCAGGACAGCCAGGACTACACAGAAAAACCCTGTCTCAAAACACACATACATGCACACACAGACAAGAAAAAGAAATCTCACTCTTTAAAATATTAACTTTGGAATTACTTGTTAAATAGCCAAAGATAACTAACTGACACACTTGGGATTGTAGATGGTACAGTGTTGTGTGATACTATTCCTGGGGAGACATGAATATCTATTCCAGATAGGGAACCAATGACAAGCCAAAGTAAGGACACCACTGAAGTCCAATATGGTAAACCAGTAAGTTTTATTTGGGTAACTTAACAGGAGCAAAAATAATGAAAAGACAGCTGCATTGCCAAAGCCCAAACCCATCATATGTGACAGTTCACAAAAGCTGGACACCTAGAACACTTTGTACAGCCTTCATTTAGCTCAACAAGTTGGAAAATGTCCTTTCCAGGTAGCTCAGTTGGCCTGAGGTTGCCAGGCCTCTTACAGGCTGGTCTCTGCTGCTTACAGGAAGTTAGGCTGGTGTTTGAGACCTAGTGACTCTAGATTGTCCAATTTCAGGGACTTCCTGAGCTTAAGCTTTTCTGCAGAATGGAATGTTTCAACTTCCTCTTAGAGTATCCTGTTGCCTCACCTGTGAACATCCTGCGTCTTAATGAGCTTTACATTAAGCTCCTACATGCTATCAGATCCTGCCTTGTGAAAATGGCCAAGAGGAAATGGCTCCTATGCCATTTCCTGTCAACACAAAAACAGGTGACTTCAGGGAAGGGCACATCCTAACCAAGAGGGCTGCCAGACTGGTTGAATATTAGAGGTAACCCAGGGTTGTTCCCATGGCAACATGGACCAATCAGAGGGCACCCTAGGACCAAATCCTTAATCCTAACTTCACCAGCTGCTTTGGGGCCCTTGAATGCCTCCCTTCTGGATAGAGATAACCCTGCATTCTGTGTGGGCTTTTCCTCATTTGCTTCTTGGGGCTTCCTTGTCAGTACTGTGGCTTCCCTCTCACAACCTATTCATGTCAGGCTTATTCCTCTGCCAGATTTGTAGCTCTGAGTGGCAGACCAGGCCAATGTCATTACCAGCGTAGAGTATCCAGTGAGCTGCCCTTTTTCCACAGTGCTGAACAATGCCAGCTTCTCACTTCTTCTACTAAAGACATGGCTCAGAGGACAGGAAACCCTGGCAGGGCAAGACTATAGGAATGGCCCTTGGGAAACTGGTGTCAAGAAAAGATGCCATCTGTGGCATGTTCAGGATATTCTGCCACATGGTCCCACTGCAGAGAGTGATCTTTCCCAGGTGCTGGCTCTCCTTGCCACCCAACTCCAGATACCATATAGATGTCCAGGCTGTGGGAGTTGAAGCATAGCAGCTGTCCATTCCTGGCTACAAGGCTCCATGCCAGAACACAGGAATCAGATGGGGCTCATAATGACACAGCCCAAGAACCTCAGATTCTAGGAATGAAGGAGTCAGGAGCAGATGGATGGGAGAAAACCAAACATGATCCTGACAGAAATGCCTTTGAGGTCATCTGCTGCCCTTATGCCCAGTTCTCAGGAACCCCAGGAGAACCCCCCAGGAAGTGCAAATCCACTATAATAACAAAGAGAGCCTTTATTCAGGAGTCAGACCAGGACCACAAGCCTTTCCCACTGTGCAGGTTAAAAATGTGATCCCGCATCCAGGGACTTGGAGCTTTTGTCATTTGTTTGTTTGTTTTTTGAGACAGTGTTTCTCTGTATAGCCCATGCTGTCCTGGAAATCACTCTGTAGGCCATGCTGTCCTCTAACTAAGAAACTGGCCTGCTTCTGCCTCCCAAGTGCTGGGATTAAAAGCATGTCCACCACTGCCAGGCAGGACTTAGAGGTTTTATCTGCATAAGCAGTGATCCTCGGACTTTGGGGATATGTGACTGGGGAGGTGACAAGGGGAAGTTTGTGCAGCTGGGAGGGGGAACCTACTGACCTGGGAAGTAACTTTATTAGTGCTATCAGGAGCTAGTGTATTTTTACAAACTGGTCACAGGTATCTGGGAGCACTTAATTGCCCTTCTCTCCTGGTTCAAGAGTGGGCCACATATCATTTCAAGGATGTTTGGTCCATGTTCCCTTCAAGGACAGGAGGCATCTGCACCAGAGAAATTTTGATTATCAAGGAGAGTGTCAGCCTTGGTGACACAGAGCCTGGGGTATGTTGCCTTTTGTCTGTTCCCAAAGCTGGCATCTGCCTTCTCCCACAGGGAACTTGTTAAGGGGAAGGGAGTGTCACCATGAAAAGGGGAATTACAATTAAAAAAATAGAAAGAACTTCACCATCTGGGCTGCCCTGTGAGGGCTGTAGAGTCACTCCAGAAACTGACTGACCAGAAAGATAAGAGAGGTATGCAAGGATATCCCCAGACAAGCCCAGTTGAGAAAATGGGCCATCTGGTCTGGTTTGGCGCCTCTCTAACTCCCTTACTCAGATAAGCACCCTCCCCTTAGAGCCGCTGTAGAAGACAGCTTGCCTGCACTTTGCTTGTCTAGTGCGCCAGCCCATCTCAAGGCTCTTCCTCCCTCCCAAGGCTCCCCCACACCATAGCCCCATAGCTTAAAACCATAGCTCCATAGTTCTTACACCCATCCTCACAGTGAGGCTGTGGCCAGAAATCCTGCACACCCCTCCCGGTAGAACACACCCCTCCCAGTTTCTTTTTCCATATAAACCCCTAACTCTCAAGCCTCAGGGTTGATACCTTTATCTCCTGCGCTGTCAGCCCAGAGCTCTGATAATAAACTGCCTCGTGTGCTTGCATCAAGACGGTCTCTCTCGGCCTCTCGTGTTTCCTTGTGTGTGCGCCATCCTGAGACTTGAGTGGGGGGGTCTCCCTGTGGGGGGCCTTACACAATATTCTAGTACCAGGCTGGGCCCTCACTGTCCTTCCCAAAAGACCAGAGGCATCTATGCTGGGAAAGCGGGAAGGGGGGAGCTCTAACTGCACGGGTAGGTAGCGGGAAAGTACAGAAGCAGGTTTCCAGGTCTCTTCACTGCCAGAGTGGCCTATGCTGTTCCCACAAGGCTAGTGAATATATGGTGGTTCTGGCTGCCTAAGCCACATGCCGACAAAGAGCTTCTCTAGCAGTGTCTAGCCCCATAAGGAAGCCATTTGTCCGACTGTTTAGACACAATATTGGGCATTCCCAGAAGCTTGTCTGGCTTCCTGCCTAGGCATGTGAATACTAGCTAGCAATGTGGCCTGGGCCAGGAATATGTGTCCTCTATTGTAAAAAGCTAGTCATTTAAACCAGAGGCCACTGAGAACCACGGGGGGGGGGGGGGGGGGGGGGTTGTTAAATAAGAATGGCCTCCATAAGCCGGGCGTGGTGACGCACGCCTTTAATCCCAGCACTCGCGGCAGAGGCAGGCGGATTTCTGAGTTCGAGGCCAGCCCGGTCTACAAAGTGAGTTCCAGGACAGCCAGGGCACACAGAGAAACCCTGTCTCAAAAAACAAAAAAAAAAAAAAAAAAAGAATGGCCTCCATAGGCTCATATATGTGAATATTTGGTTCCTACTTGGTGAACTGTTTAGGAAGGATTAGGAGGGTAGCCTTATTAGAGTTAGTGTGCCACTGAGGTTTCAAAAGCCCCCAGTCTTATTTTCTTTGCCCATGTTTGTGAATCGAGATGCAAGCTCTCAGCTACTGCTCCTGCACCATGCCTACTGCCTGCTGCCTTGCTCCTTTGCTCCCTACCATGATGGTCATGGACTCACCCTCTGAACCTATAAGCAGGCCCCTGATTTTCTTTTCTTTTTTTTTTTTCTGGATTTTCGCGACAGGGTTTCTCTGTGTAGCTCTGGCTGTCCTGGAACTAACTCTGTGACCAGGCTGGCCTTGAACTCAGAAATCCGCCTGCCTCTGCCTCCTGAGTGCTGGGATTAAAAGCGTGCACTACCACACCCACCAGTTGTTTTATTTTTAAAAAAAAATGTGTTTTGAGTTACAATTTTTTTTTAAGTTCTATTACCATAACAGTATCATGAAGCTGTTAACTTGGAATATGGAACTGGGGATAACTTGAACCAGTGTTCTAGAACCATAGTCATTCATAAGCTCTACAGTATACTATCTCTTACCAATTTGAGGTAAGAGTAGTGATTTTGCATCAATGGGGTCTAAAGGAGGGCTGATTACTAAGGAGCATAGTTTAGATGGTTCCCTATTTTGATTGATAGATTAACTCATGTATTTATTTTGCCTATTGTACATGTCCCCTCCCATGAGTTATCTTCTGTGCCCAATTATGCATAGGCACAAAATGGTAAATCGGGAATTCTCCCTGAAAGTTTACAAAAGGACATAATTTTGCTTTATGGTGATGCACCCAAAACCAATTCATCCTGAATTCAATTCTTTGTACCTGGATAATTAGAAATACACTGTTGCCGGGCATGGTGGCGCACAATCCCAGCACTTGGGAGGCAGAGGCAGGCGGATTTCTGAGTTCGAGGCCAGCCTGGTCTACAGAGTGAGTTCCAGGATAGCTAGGGCTACACAGAAAAAGCCTGTCTCGAAACACCCCCCCCCCAAAAAAAGAAAAAGAAATACACTGTTACTGGGGTCTTGGAGAGGAGCTATACTATTTTTCAGACATGGGAGTATAAATAGCCTAAAGAAGGTGGGAAGTTGATGGAGTTCTGAAGTTGCTATATATATATGTGTGGATAATATGTACATATAAAAGAAACAGGCTTCCAAGTACATTATTATAAGAGAAGAACATGTATATAATCAAATCCAAATAGAGTCCCAAACTAAACTATATTTCCTTTGTTGTGAAGAGACCCCCCCCCCGTGTGGGGAGACCCTTATCTAGTCCCCAGAGAGCACGTCCCCCAGGAAGACACCAGAGCCGAACTTGATGCAAACAGCAGGAGGTTTATTCTAAGCTAGCAAGCTAGGGTGAGACTCATATTCCACACAGGGATAGAGGAGTCTGACCCCGAATCTAATTTTCTTAGCATTTTTAAGGGCTAAAACCACAAGTTNAAAATTGTCTTTAAGTGCATTATAGGAATAACTCTATCTTGGAGTTATCTCTGGGTCTCTGACACAGACAGTCAGGCTAGGTCTTCTTGCTAACAAAGAGCTTCTCACTGGCTGCATTCTCAGAGATTGGGAAACAGGCCTTGGGGAGCATTCAAAGGCTGTACATTTCAGGGGGAAACATTTTGGGGGTCTTTCAGTTGCCTGTCTTAAAATTAAAAGCGATAGACATAAAACAAGGGCAGCAGTGTCAGGCTTACATCTCACCTTAGTTGTGTAAGACCCGTAGAAACAGGGTCACTCTTGTCCCAGGAAAAGTAGGCTCCCCCCAAAACTCAAGAGAAACTGCTTGATGCAACTGCAGGAGGGTTTATTATCAGCCAGCTGAGGACCAGCACCTTTCGCCCTGCCCAGAGGGGTCTGGGGAGATAGACCCAAGCTGTAACAGTAGGGGGCTTTTAAGGAAAAAGTGAGAAGTTGGGAGGAGAATTGGGAGGAGTTGGGCTACAGCTCTTGGGGGGGGGGTGGCTTGCCTAAGGAGAGGGAGTGAACTACTGTCTGTCCTTTCAGTTATCTCTGGGTCTCAGACACAGGCAGACTGGGTCCCCTAAGGTAGAGGAACAAGAGGCTTTTTGCTAGCTTTAGAGAACAAAGAGCTTCTTACTGGCTGTACATTTCAGGGGAAACACTTTGGGGTCTCACAGTTATCTTGTTAGACCAAGTGAATAGGTAATCCTTTTTAACAAAAGCTGTTTATAAGTGCCTGTTTCAACATCACTAGAAAAATAAGTATATCTTCACAGGTGTCTTAACAGAGCTGTTCCTTTGGCTTTGTCCTCTGCTGCTTTTCCCTTTGCCTTTCCATTCTTCTCATTCTTTTGCTGAAAATACGTAAATTGCCAGACCTTTCTTTAGAGCTATAGAACCCAAAATATCTAGCCTTTATAAAATTATTCCTTAGTTCCTAGCTAATTGCTATGAAACTTAACATGAAGAATGTTTGTGAGCTACAGAGATGGCTCAGAGGTTAAGAGCACTGACTGCTCTTCTAGATATTCTGAGTTCAATTCTTAGCAACCACACGGTGGCTCACAACCATCTGTAATGGGGATCTGATGCCCTCTTCTGCTGTGTCTGAAGACAGCGACAGTGGATTCACATACATGAAAGAAAGAGCCGGGAGTGGTGGCACACACCTTTAATCCCAGCACTTGGGAGGCAAAGGCAGGCAGATTTCTGAGTTCAAGGCCAGCCTGGTCTACATAGTGAGTTCTAGGACAGCCAGGGCTAAATAGAGAAACCCTGTCTCGAAAAACCAAAAAAAAAAAAAAAAAAATGAGAGAGAGAGAGAGAAAGAAAGAAAGAAAGAAAGAAAGAAAGAAAGAAAGAAAGATTGTTTTAAGACAAGAAACCAACCATGGTGACTCACATTTGTAATTCTAGCACTCTAGAAGTTGAGGCAGGGTGAATTAAAGGCCAGCCTGGACTACATAGTCCCTGTCTGAAGAAAGAGGAGGAGGTAGGGGATGTTTCTGGCCAGAGGAAAAGAAAGGAATCATGGGATGTGCATGATGGCAAACATTCGTGTCTAAAGCACGTGACCTACCAAGAAAAGCCTGAGTTCTGAGGCTCGATTAAAATTCCTACTCTCTTGTAGAGTAAAACTTCATCCTGATTTCATACTTTGTCTCTGAGTTCTTTGCCAATGAAGGAAACTTGGAAATAGCTAGCAGGAGGCTTTATCCGGTCTTTTTACCTCTAAGATCTCCCTCCCTAGCCTTCATAACTAACAAAACTGCTACCTTCATAAATCTACTTTTCTTGCCTCTGCACCTTTTCCTAGATATACTTGGCCTGTTGTAGGATGGACTACTCTGAAACTGGCTAATATACAATTGGTGATTGCTAGAATGAAAAACAGTCTATAGTTCATGAGTAGAGCATTTGCCTGTCTAATATGATGCAAAATACTGACCTCACTTGAAGGAGATAAGAAAATAGTTTATTCTGAACCAAATATGGATAGCCTAGGATATAGATTCAAATTTCCCAGAAAAAAAGAAGTATTCCAAAGAAAAAGGAACTGTAACAACTTTTTAAAGTATAAGACAAAAGTAACTATGACTACATTGGTGAGGGCAAATCATAGCCAGTTTAAGGTAAAGAAAGGAAAGTCTGACAGACTCACTACCTTATTGCATTTTTAATTCAATAATTAGTACAGTCAAGTATGGCTCTATTTTTTCAAGGTAGATATAAAAAGAATAATATGAAAGAATAAAAAGAACCTCAAAGGGTTACAGGCCTAAGGCAAAGAACATAGCAAAACAAACCTAACTGAATAATAGGCCATCTGGGCTGTTCTGCCTGGACATCCCCTGCCCGGTTTCTTTACCGGAAGTAATGGGCCGTCTGGTCTGACTTGGCGCCTCTCTGACTCCCTTGTCCTTCTGATATGGTTTGAGTTTAACCAGATGCTCTGCTGACACAGATAAGCACCCTCCCTTTAGAGTTACTGTTATCCCAACCCACACGTACTGCTTGATGATGTTTAAACTGTCCAATTGTGTGTAACCGCGCCAATTTCTCCCATTCCCCGGTTTCTTTTTCTATATAAACCCCTAACTCTTGAGCCTCAGGGTCGATTACTCTGTCTCCTGTGTGAGATATGTGTCGGCCCAGAGCTCCATTATTAAACTGCCTCTTGTGTTTGCATCAAGACGGTCTCTCGTGCTTCTTTGGGTGCATGTCATCCGGAGACTGGAGTGGGGGTCACAATATGTCTAACATGTATCCACAGAAGTTATCTAACAATATCAAGAACAAAAGGGGTTGCTTTCTAAAGGACTAAAGTAGCTTTTATAAAAAAAAGCAGCCTCTGGTATCTGTTCCTATAGGCTTCCATTAAGCCTCCCTATGATTATATTTCATAAAGGATGTCCTTGTCCCTCTAATGTGTGAAGAAATTTCTTTCCTGATAATTATTTGGGTATTTTAAATTTTGTAATAATACCTTTATAACAATATAGTTCACTGATAGTAATTGTGTTTTCTCCCAGGAATAAAAGCTGTGGCTTCATCCTGTTCAGACCTTCATGAAATTTATTTGAAAGGATGTTGCAGTGTCACTGATGAAGGAGTCCTTGCTCTTGCACTCAATTGTCAACTGCTAAAGATCATTGATTTGGGTGGCTGCTTAAGTATTACTGATGTGTCCTTACATGCATTAGGAAAAAACTGCCCATTTCTGCAGTGCGTTGACTTTTCAACTACGCAGGTGAGATATAACTTGACACAACTTATGTTATTATCCATGACGAATTAGACTATTATTAGTTCTTTTGCTACTGTTTAAATTGTTGACCATGATCTTGTTTCATGATCATGTTTCATGATCTTGATGGTATAAGAATGATTTTTTTAAGAATGCTTCTTAAAACTTGTCTTCACAGATAGAACATTTGCCCAATTGTTACCAAGTTAATTATATACTTTGAAATCATTTAAAGCTTTTTTATTGTGTATTCAGATTGTTTAAATATAACTTACCTTAAAAAAAAACCCAACATAATCTATCTTACTCTACTTTGAACTCTGCATATAATCAACTTTTAAAAGCTAAGTTGAACACATAGCTTTGATCTTACACAATACTCTTTATTTTTCATTCAGATCCAACCAGTCCATGACCCTGCCTTAGAACAATATATATGTCTCCCTTGTAACCTTTCCATGCCCCTAACTCAGAACAATGTATTTGTGTATACGGTATAATGTGATTTGTGGTTTTGCTTGCTATTCTGGGTCAATGAGTCAGATAAAGTATTTCTTACCTTATAAAACTTCTGTAAAAGATTAATATAACATTTATTCCTTTCCTATATCTTTCTTGATGTGCTTTTCAATAAACTGAAAGTATGGTCCTTTGTTAGGGGCATTGAGCTCACTCTTAATTAGTGGGAAGAATATATGACTAAAATATATGTTTGCTGAATGGGAGGTAGTTATTCTTCATGATTAATACACTTTAGAAAATTCTTTCATCTCCATCACGAGATATATTTCTTTTCCCTTTTGTTTAGGTATCTGACAATGGTGTGGTTGCACTTGTTAGTGGACCATGTGCCAAACAATTAGAGGTAATTTTGAAACATTTATGAATATACTAAATGTTATCCTCAGGAAAAAGGTATTATTATTGATGGGCAAGGAGCAAGAAAACAACTTTATACACTTGGTTCTCTCCTTTCACCTTTACATGAGCTTTGAAGAATTCAGGCCTTCAGGTTTGCACAACAAACCTGAGATAACCTGCTGAGATGTTTGCTTGTTTAATTTTGGTTTTGCTTTATATTTTGAGCATAAACTGGCCTTGAACTTGCAACAGTCTCCCTGCTTCAGTCTCCTCATTGTTAGAATTACATTGAGTACACCACCATACCCAGATTTTCATCCTGTTTTCTTTCTTTTTTCTTTCTTTTTAAAAAAAATATGTGCATTTGTTCCAGGTGTGGTGGCTCATGTACTTTCATACCAGCACAGGCAGATCTCTGTGAGTCCAAGGCCAGCCTGGTTTATTCAATAAGTTCCAGACCAGCCAGAGTGATATGGTGAAACCCTAACTAAAAACAAACCAGAAACTTATTTTTATTCCATGTGAACAGGTGTTTTATATGCATATGTATCTGTATACCACATGCATGACTGATGCTTGAGGAGTCCAGAAGAGGGTGTCAGATCCCCTAGAACTGGAGTTAAAGACAGTTGTAAGCCAACATATGGTTGCTATGACACACCCAAGTCCTCTGGAAGAACAACCAGATGTCATTGAGCTGTCTCTCCAACCCCTTTCTTTCTTTAATTTTATGTATTATTTGTACGCATGCATATCACAGAACATGTGTGGAGGTCAGAGCACAGCTTTAGTTCTGTCTTTCCATCTTTACTTGGTTTTAATGGTTTTGTTTTGTTGATTGGTTGGTTTTGATTTTCTTTTTTATAAAAGAAAGATATTTATTTTTATTTTTTTTTTAGATTTATATATTTACTTTATATATTATCTTCCCAGCCCTAAAAGAAAGATATTTACTTCTCAGTTCTATAGATTGAAAACTCCAACATCTATGATTTAGCTTCTGCTATACCATTTCATGGCAGAAAGTGGGGGTGGGGAAAGGCGGCAAGAACGAGAAAGAAAGTGCTCAGTGAGGGAACAATTTTTTGGTTTTGAGATAAGGTCTCATGGTACCCAGGCTGGCCTTGAACTTGCTTTGTAATGGAGGTTGGCTTTGAACTGATCCTTTTGCCTCCACACCCCACGTATTGGAAATGTAAGGATAAAGACATTAATCAATTCTTTATACATAGTTGTAGGATTTTTAAAAATAAATATTTGGTTCTGAAGTAACTCACATGAGAAAGTTACAAATACATGCTTACTAGGCCAACTAAGTGCTATTAAAAAGTCTTTTATTGGGGCTGGTGAGATGGCTCAGCGGGTAAGAGCACCCGACTGCTCTTCCGAAGGTGATGAGTTCAAATCCCAGCAACCACATGGTGGCTTACAACCACCCGTAATGAGATCTGAATGCCCTCCTCTGGTGAGTCTGAAGTCAGCTACAGTGAACTTATGAAGAATAATAATAAAACGAATCCTTGGACCGGAGAGACCAACTGGAGCGAGCGGGCGGGGCTGTCCGGAGGAGCAGGGCAGGCTGGAGCCAGCGGGGTTGACTAGAACAAGTCTTTTATTGCCGGGCGTGGTGGCACACACCTTTAATCCCAGCCCTTGGGATGCAGAGGCAGGCAGATTTCTGAGTTCGAGGCCAGCCTGGTCTATAAAGTGAGTTCCAGGACAGCCAGGGCTATACAGAGAAAACCTGTCTCAAAAAACCAAAAAAAAAAAAAAAAAAAAAAAAGTCTTTTATTGGCTGACAACCAAGATTAGGCTAGTGCCTCATAGAGACTCTGAGTCCTGAAACTCAGAGATACAGAATTTTTAAAGACAAAAACTACAATGACATCAATGTCAGATAAGGGTCAGAATGACCCTACATTTGCTTTGGCAAAACATGACAATTACTTCAGTCAAAACATAACAATTTATTTTCATTTATATCATTATCAGTTACTTTAATTTATATAAACATCAGTTATTTTAGTTAATACATTTGAACCATGGTCAGAGTCTTAGAAAATCCCAGTGTTTTGTCAAAGCAGACATAACTGTTGGTAGGACAGGGGGCTGAGAAACGTCTAAGCTTACTCAAAGTGGGGTCAGGACAAGATGGTAACTTATCACATTAGGGTTTTTTGTATGAAATGACTTTCCAAACATTTTGTGCTGTTATTATAAATCTAGTTTTTAATTTTTTTCTTTCATTTTGTTTTCTACATAGGAGATTAACATGGGATACTGTTTACATCTAACTGATAAGGCTGTAGAAGCTGCTCTGACTGCATGTCCTCAGATATGTATACTTCTTTTCCATGGCTGCCCCCTGATAACAGGTCAGTTTAACAGGTTGCTGGTATTTAAATCTTGGCTTCATTTTTTACCAACTGTAGAACCTTAAGAAAATTCATTACTGGGCTGGTGAAATAGCTCAGTGGGTAAGAGCACCCGACTGCTCTTCCGAAGGTGCCAAGTTCAAATTCTAGCCACCACTTGGTGGCTCACAACCATCCATAACGAGATCTGACTCCCTCTTCTGGAGTGTCTGAAGACAGCTACAGTGTACTTACATATAATAAATAAATCTTTAAAAAAAAAAAGAAAAGAAAATTCATTACTCCTTCAGTTCTATTATTCATTCATTGTATTTGTCAGTAAAATGAAACAGTGCTACACTTCCTTCATAGGCTCACTCATGGTGATTATCTAATCTGTTTCAGATCTCAAAGCAGGTAGTAGTCATGGCAATGATGGTAGTAATGATGGTGATAAGGTTCAACGTTACCTACATAAGTATGATGCCAACAATGATGATAGTATTAATATGATGTTTTACACATACAATAAAAAATATCAAGTTTGGCACACCTTAATCTCAGCTCTCAGGAGGCAGAAGCAGGCCGATCTATGAGTTCAAGGCTAGCCTGTTCTACAAAGTCCTAGGACATCCAGGGCTATACAGAAAAACCCTGTCTTTGAAAACAAAACAACAACCAAAAAAATGTCAAGTTTATTATATATTATATTATATCTATTAAATATGCTAAATGATCAGTTGACTGCCATTTACTCAAAATGTAGAAAATGAGTCTAAGAACAATTTAACCTTTGCATCATGACTCATCCATATAAGGCTTAGGTAGAGTGGATGGCTTCTTGTTTAGGGTTAGCTGCATAGTAAATTCTGAGGTGACCTAGACTGTAAACATCATTTCAACTACCACAACAAAAATTTTATCCATTGAGAGCTGAGGAAATAGCTCAGCACATAAAGCTCCTGCTGAACAAGAATTAGGCACAGTGAGTTTGGATACCCAGATTGTTTGCCCGGGTTGTGAGGTCCCCACAGACCACTAGAAACCACCAGGAATCTAACTCTTATGTAAAACCAAAGGGTCTTTATTTAAGCTTGAGTTCAGACCCTCCAACCTCTCCAATGCAGTGCATGGGTGTGGAAAGCCTTGAGCTGGTGAAGCCTTACCTTTTTATCATAGTTACAGCAGGGGTTAGGGACCTTCCAACTTTGCAGTTATATGATTGGTTGACTAAAGTAGAAATTTAAGAGTTCTTTGAAAAATCAATTGTGTTGGATGGTGTTTTGCTGGGACAAACACATGAAAGTGTGTTCTCCTGAAGTGGACAAAAGTGAAAGACTAAGGCAAACTCATGAAAGTACATTTCACTGACACAGACACAGGAGAAAGTTTGTTCTGATAAGGCAAACATGTGAAAGAACTTGTGATGAAGGATTCTTTTCTTTTTTTCTTTAAAGATTTATTTATAATTATATGTAAGTACACTGTAGCTGTCTTCAGACACACCAGAATTGGGCATCAGATCTCATTACAGATGGTTATGAGCCACCATATGGTTGCTGGGACTTGAACACAGGACCTTTGGAAGAGCATTCATTGCTCTTAACCACTGAGCCATCTCTCCAGCCCGTGATGAAGGATTCTTTGCTAACAGAATGCATGTATTGGTCTGCCTTACATTGTTTAGATGAGTGCCATTAGTCAGGACTCCATGGACTTGGCCTGATTGGATATACATGCTGAGGCAAGACACTGGCTAAGGGAAGACTTGTGCTGAGACAAAACATATGCCGAGCTATTCCTGAAGCTGTTTGGAAGCAATTCTCTAAAAACAGCTTCAGGAGGTAGGGGGCTGGAACCGCAGGTCATATCAGTGTCCCTGAGAATGAATCTTGTCAGAGGTACATTCTGCAATCTATGAATCTTACAACCAAAATATTAGAACTATAAAGATATTTGCATGGATTGTGCAAGGTGCACAGATTAATTAAGGAATAATTTTTGCTCCTTATTTGAGCAGGTGAAAGACAACTGTCCTCTTATGAATTAATTTGATCAATAATTATAGTAGATCTTTATTCATGCCATGTAAAGGATGGCACAATGAATCTTAATGACTCCACAACCAACAAGATTTATTGTCTAATTTTAGCTGAAGTTTTGCCTAGAGACATTTTTATATCTAAGCCAGTTATAGGGCTGCTCCTATGCATCAGAGAATCAAGTTACCTATCCTAATTGATTTTCTCCAATTTTTCTTTTCTGTAGCCAAGATCTTCAGGGGGTCTTCCTCTGTCATATCTGATCCATATCACTCCTTTCCTGTTAACACAAATATAGAGCCTCTCTCCAAAAATAGCATGCTCTTGGTCCAGTAACCTGAAATTCTTAAAAGTATAGATTAATTTAGTAGCTTAACCTCTCTCCCAGAGGACTTTTAATATCATAAATATCACTAAACTTATAATCATCTTCATTTTGATAAATAAAACAATTTGAAGCAATCTAAACAATTATAATTATCCATTGAGACAGTGTTTCTTCACTATCTCCTGCTCTGACCTACATGAGATCAAGGCCTAAGTTTCTACTATCTGTCTGAAATACTCCTGCTCTGACCTACATGAGATCAAGGCCTAAGTTTCTACTATCTGTCTGAAGTCATCTTGTGCCTCCTATAAAATCACTATGGATTAGGGCTGGTCTTCAATAGCAACAAAAACAGAAAGCCCACATACATATGGAAGCTGAAAAACACTCTATTCAATGATAACTTGGTCAAGGAAGAAATATAGAAATTAAAGATACTTTAGAATTTAATGAAAAGGAAGGTACAGCATACCCAAACTTATAGGACACAATGAAAGCTGTGCTAAGAGGAAAACTCATAGCTCTGAGTGCCTTCAAAAAGAAACTGGAGAAAGCATACACTAGCAGCTTAACAGCACACTTGAAAGCTCTAGAACAAAAAGAAGCAAATATACCCAAGAGGAGTAGATGGCAGAAAATAGTCAAACTCAGGGGTGAAATCAACCAAGTAGAAACAAAAAGAACTATACAAAGAATCAACAAAACCAGGAGCTGGTTCTTTGAGAAAATCAACAAGATAGATAAACCCTTAGCCAAACTAACTAGAGGACACAGAAACAGTATCCACATTAACAAAATCAGAAATGAAAAGGGAGATAAAACAGCAGAAACTAAGAAATTCAAAAAATCATCAGATCCTACTACAAAAACCTATACTTAACACAACTGGAAAATCTGAATAAAATGGACAATTTTTCTAGACATATAGCAAATACCAAAGTTAAATCTGGATCAGATAAACCATCTAAACAGTCCCATGGAGTAGGGGATTTCCGAAGGGGAGACCTGTAAAGGGAAAACATTTGAAATGTAAATAAAATATCCAATAAAAAAAAAAAGACAACAAAAAACAAAATCAAAGAAAATTTCTGTATTTATATAATAGCTGTAAATACTGCCCTGACCAGTTATTTGTAAGGCTCTAAAATACAAGGGTTGTAATGTGTCATTAATTTTTGTCCTTCATATCCAGAATAAAGCTAGGCATACTATTCTACAGGAGGCAGAGTTAGGAGAATCAGGAGTTGAAGGTCAACCTCAGCCAGTGGGAAATAAGCCTGGACTATATGAGACCCTGTCTCAAAAAGACATCAAGAAGGGGCTAGAGAAACTGCTCACCAGTAAGAACACATAATGTTCTTGCAAAGGACCTGAGTTTTGTTCCTAACTCCCATGTCAGGTAGATCACAGCCACCTATAACTCTAGCTTCAAGAGATCTGATATTTACCTCCATTTACCTGCATATACCCACACACGACAGACATATACATAATTAAAATAATTTTTTTTTTTTTTTTTTTTTTTTTTTTTTTTTTTTTTTGGTTTTTTGAGACAGGGTTTCTTTGTGTGGCCCTGGCTGTCCTGGAACTCACTTTGTAGACCAGGCTGGCCTCGAACTCAGAAATCTGCCTGCCTCTGACTCCCAAGTGCTGGGATTAAAGGGGTGTGCCACCACACCTGGCTAAAAGGGGTTTACTTGACTCACAATCTACATTACAGTCCATCATTTATAGAAGTCAAAGTGGCAGAAACTTGAAGCTCTTGGTCACAGCATATTGACTGTCAGGAGCAATAAGAAATAAATTAATGTATACATGCTTGGCTCAGCTCACTTGCTCTACTCTTACCCAACATAGGGTTCCTGCCTTGGAAAGGTGGCTCCCAGAGTGGCCAGGTATAATGAAGAAAGTCCTACAAAGATATGCCTACTGACTAACCTAGTCTAGACAGTCACTCTCTGAGACTCTTCCTAAGTGATTCTACATTATGTCAAATTGACAGTTAAACCAACCACAGTAAGCTGGGCAGTGGTTGTGCATGCCTTTAATCCCAGCACTCAGGAGGCAGAAGCAGGTAGATCTCTAAGTTTGAGGCCAGCCTGGTCTACAGTGTGAGTTCCAGGACAGCCAGGGCTATGCAGAGAAACCCTGTTGAAAGAAAGAAAGAAAGAAAGAAAGAAAGAAAGAAAGAAAGAAAGAAAGAAAGAAAGAAAGAGAGAGAGAGAGAGAAAGAGAGAGAGAGAGAGAAAGAAAGAGAGAAAGAAAGAAAGAGAGAAAGGAAAGAAAGGGAGGAGAAAGAAAAGAAAGAGAGAGGAAGGAAGGAAGTGTCTTAGTCAGGGTTTCTATTCCTGGACAAACATCATGACCAAGAAGCAAGTTGGGGAGGAAAGGTTTTATTCGGCTTACACTTCCATACAGCTATTCATCACCAAAGGAAGTCAGGACTGGAACTCAAGCAGGTCAGAAAGCAGGAGCTGATGCAGAAGCCATGGAGGGATGTTCTTTACTGGCTTGCTTCCCCTGGCTTGCTTAGCCTGCTCTCTTATAGAACCCAAGACTGCCAACCCAGAGATGGTCCCACCCACAAAGGGCCTTTCCCCCTTGATCACTAATTGAGAAAATACCCCACAGCTGGATCTCATGGAGGTACTTCCCCAGCTGAAGCTCCTTTCTCTGTGATAACCCAGCTGTGTCAAGTTGACACAAAACTAGCCTGTACAGGAAGGAAGGAAGGAAGGAAGGAAGGAAGGAAGGAAGGAAGGAAGGAAGGAAGGAAGGAAGGAAGGAAGGAAGGAAGGAAGGAAAGGGGAAAGGAAAAAGGAAAAAGGAAAGAAAGAAGAGGAAAGGAAAGGAAAGAAAGAAGAAAGGAAAGGAAAGGAAAGAAGAAAGAAAAACAACCACAGTTCAGTACCAGTGTAATTATAGTTGTAAGATTTTAAAAAAACAGCTCAAACTTTTCTCAGTGATAGACTGTGACCCTTTCCTCCTTCAACTTGCTTTTAGTTATAGCTTTTATAACAACAAAAATGTAAATGTATCCCTGACTGACCAGGAACTCTCGGTGTAAACAAGGCAGGACTCTGACTCAAGATCTGCTTACTTGTGCCTCCCATGTGCTGATATTAAAGGTGTGTACAACCACAACCCACTGAGCCTAAAGCTTTGTGTGTGCTGTGTAACTATTTTACCCAGTCTTGTAGCTTTTCACTCATATGAACTCATTTCTAAATATTCCAATGTTTTGTTATTTAGAATTATTTTTCTTTCTGTTTTGTGAGACAGATTCTTACTGGGTACCCCAGTTTTGCCTGAAACTTGTGATCCTCCTGCCTCAGCCTCCCAAGTGCTTGGTATTATGGACTTAAATTCAGATGCTTAGGTTTCTGTTCTTTCTCATGAAAACATAAGTAAATTTACTGTAATTCCACTTTTGGGTCATTCCTTAATGGTATGCAGAAATATTTGATATTTATATTTTGTGTTTGTACCTTGAAGCCTGGCTAATTTATTAGTTCTAATTGTTTATAATGGATAGGATAGTTCTTCTCTTTCTGTTTATTGAACATGAACAACATGATGCCATCTCTACTGTACTTCCTCCCCCCCCCCTCTCATTTATTTTAACTTTTTCAGCCAGACTCATTTGGCCAGGTGTCTTGGTACACACTCTATAGCCCAGGCTTGCCAATAATTTATGATAATACTTTGACAACATGCCTAGTGCCTGTCTTCCACTTTTAAAGACCTTAATATTTCCACTAGATAATTGCCTGAATTTAAGGCTAAGTGATAGTGAAGAGAGAAAGAGTAGATTAGCAGTAGTTTTCCTAGCATGCTATGACCCTGGATTGAATACCCAGCATTGGGGAGAAAGGAGAAGGTGTCTGATTACCAACTACTTTGATTTCATATATAACAAACTTATATAACAAGCATTTGTGATATCTTGGATGAGAATGACACCCCCATCCCCAAATAGGGTCATGTTGCAGTAAATCTCAAACCCAAATAAGCCCAGGCAAGGAAAACACAACTAAATATGAATATAAGCTACACGCCTAGATTGGGTAGATCTACCACTATACTACCATCTTCCCCATCTATGGGTTCCCTTTTCACTTGCAGTTTCTCCAGGCTATTTGTTCCACTTTCCTTCCATCTCCTCCATGTCCTCTCTTCTTCCCTCTCCTCCTCTCCCAAACTTTCAGCTCCACTTCCCCTTCTCCTGCCCAATCACAGGCTCTAGCCTTTATTTTACAAATTAAGGTGGGGAGAAGGTTTACAGGAAATCACCTGAGGGCTGGGCAGTGGTGGCACATGCCTTTAATCCCAGTACTTGGGAGGCAGAGGCAGGTGAATTTCTGAGTTTGAGGCCAGCTTGGTCTACAGAGTGATTTCTAGGATAACCAGGGTATACTGGCTAGTTTTTGTGTCAACTTGACACAGCTGGGTTATCACAGAGAAAGGAGCTTCAGTTGGGGAAATGTCTCCATGAGATCTAGCTGTGAGGCATTTTCTCAATTAGTGATCAAGGGCCCCTTGTGGGTGGGACCATCTCTGGGCTGGCAGTCTTGGGTTCTATAAGAGAGCAGGCTGAGAAAGCCAGGGGAAGCAAGCCAGTAAAGAACATCCCTCCATGGCCTCTGCATCAGCTCCTGCTCCCTGACCTACTTGAGTTCCAGTCCTGACTTCTTTCAGGGATGAACAGCAATGTGGAAGTAAGTGTAAGCTGAATAAACCCTTTTCTCCCCAAGTGCTTCTTAGTCATGATATTTGTGCAGGAATAGAAATCCTGACTAAGACACAGGGCTACACAGAAAAACCCTGTCTTGAAAAACAAAAACAAACCAAAAACAAAAACAAACCAAAAACAAAAAAAGTCACCTGAGGGCTGGAGAGATGGCTCAGTGGTTAAGATTACTGATTCCTCTTCCAGAGGTCCTGAGTTCAATCCCAGCAACCGAATGGTGGGTCACAACCATCTGTAATGAGATCGATGCCCTCTTCTGGTATGTCTAAAGACACCTACAGTATAATTTCATATAATATAAAAAATAAATCAATCTTTTTTTTTTTTTTTCCGAGACAGAGTTTCTCTGAGTGCTGGGATTAAAGGTGTGCGCCACCACACCTGGCAAATAAATAAATCTTTTTTTAAAAATTCACCAAAAAAAAAAAAAAAAAAAAATTCACCTGAGTATATGTGACTCATTCCTTGTTTGCAGCCCCCTCCCGGGAGAGCGAAATTACCATTAAAATACAAGCAACCCCAGGGCTATCCACAAGGTCATGTGTTTGAATATTTAGTCTTCAATTGCTGAGACAGTTTCAGAATGGTTAGGAAAAACAATAAGGCCAATTAAACACTTTCTTGGTCTTAGTGATGGTACTTTGTCACACCAGTAGAAAATAACTAAGACAGAAGTTAGTGCCATAAGTGGGGTATTGCTGTAACAGACCTGACTATGCTTGTTTAGGAGGAGTATGGAAGATCCAGTATTTAAGAGTAGGAAAGCAGTTGAACACTGGAAGCAGAGTTTATGAGCCATCTTAGTAGGATCTTGGAAGATAGCAATGCTGAGAGCTATATGGACTATAGAGGCAGGCTCAAGAGATTTAAGAAGGGAATATTAGCAACAGGGCTAGAAGCAATTCTTTTTTGGGGGGAAGGGGTTCAAGACAGGGTTTCTCTGTGTAGCCCTGGCTGTCCTGGAACTCACTCTGTAGACCAGGCTGGCCTCGAACTCAGAAATCTGACTGCCTCTGCCTCCCGAGTGCAGGGATTAAAGGCGTGCGCCACTACTGCCTGGTGCTAGAAGCAATTTTTGTGGTATTTTGGCAAAGATCGTAGCTGTCTTCTACCCTTGTCCTAATAATTTGTCTGAGGCTGTTTGGCAAATGATGAACTAATTTATTTGGCAGAGGAGGTTTCAATACAGCCTAATATTGATACTGTTACATGGTTATTAGTAATCTCTCCTATGCCAGTCTAGAGTGAAAAAGAGAAAGTGATACAAAAAGAAATATGAAATGTACAGTTTGAAGAGAAAAAGAACACCAGTAAATTTAATATTGGAGCCACAGTTGTGTGTGAAAGAGATGGAAATCAAGGCAAGGCCAAATCTGCATTGGGATACAAAGGATGGCCTCAGGGCAGGAGCCTACTCAGCTAAGCTTCCAACTTGTGAAAAGAAAAGGCAAAAAGAATTTTTTGCTGCTAAAAAGCAACAAATAAAGCTGCTACAAATTGGATTCAAGGTAGTATCAAGGGTACACAAGTAAAAGTTTTGTGGAGGGCTGGTGAGATGGCTCAGCAGGTAAGAGCACCACATGGTGGCTCACAACCATCCTTAACAAGATCTGGCGCCCTCTTCTGGAGTGTCTGAAGACAGCTACAGTGTACTTACATATAATAAATAAAATAAATCTTTAAAAAAAAAAAAGAAAAAGAAAAAGTTTTGTGGAATCTTCTGTATTTAAGGAGAGCAGCTGGGCTGGCGAGATGGCTCAGTGGTTAAGAGCGCAGACTGGCCGGGCGTGGTGGCGCACACCTTTAATCCCAGCACTTGGGAGGCAGAGGCAGGCGGATTTCTGAGTTCGAGGCTAGCCTGGTCCACAAAGTGAGTTCCAGGACAGCCAGAGCTACACAGAGAAACCCTGTCTCCAAAAAACAAACAAACAAACAAACAAAAAGAGCGCTGACTGCTCTTCCGAAGGTCCGGAGTTCAAATCCCAGCAACCACATGGTGGCTCACAACCATCCGTAACGAAATCTGGTACCCTCTTCTGGAGTGCCTGAAGACAGCTACAGTGTACTTACATATAATAAATAAATAAATCTTAAAAAAAAAAAAAGTTAAGGAGAGCAGCTAAGTCCAGGTATGTGTGTAGCAGGGTTGTCCTGCATAGAGTCCCTGAGAAACCATTTTGTGAAGCTGTGAAAGTGAAGCTTTAGAATGACTCTAAACTTTGGACCTTTAAGCAGAGTTGAAACTGAAAGACTGTAGAGACTTCTCAAGTTGGACTAAATGCATTTTGCATTATGATATAACCATGAGCTTATGGGGCCAGGGAGTGGGATGTGGGTGTTGGTAATTGAACCTAGGTCCTCTTAACCCTTGAGCTAGATAGCCAACCCTGTTAAGTAAATGTCGTTTAAAAATTCAAAGCATAGCATTCAACTGAATAACTCAATAATTAATGGTAACCCTTGACGTCTATAAATCCAGTTCCAGGGAATCTGATGCTCGCTTCTGGATTCTATGGACAACAGGCACACAAGTGGTACACTGATCATATATTCAGGCAAAGCACTTAAATTTTAAAATAAAATTTTTAAGCATGCTTGATAAATTACATTTATTTATTTGTGTATAGAGAGGTACATATATATCATCTAGAATGCATGAAAAAGAGGTCAGACTATGCATTCTACCATGTGGCTCCCAGGGACTCAACTCATGTTGTCAGGCTTTACCTAGTGAGTCATCTGTCCATCCCCACTATGTATTGAATAATGTTGGTCATAGGTGCCACAGTGGAGAGAAGCTCACCAAGGTACTAAGCCTTCATTTTCCAAAGGAGCAGAGGTGTTCAGCCTTCCTGGAAAGACTGACACCCAGCTAGTTCACTCCAGTTATTTTATTCAATCATTATACAAGGTTAATTTGGGGCTGGGAAAAGTTCTATCTACCAGAGTTTCTTGCCCTTGCTGCCCAAGAGATCAGACAGCACACCTAAATCTCAGTTCTTTTTGACCATGACTAGTCATAATTAAAAGTAAGAACCAGGCAGTGGTGGCACACACCTTTAATCCCAGCACTTGGGAGGCAGAGGCAGGTGGATTTCTGAGTTCGAGGCCAGCCTGGTCTACAGAGTGAGTTCTAGGACAGCCAGGGCGATACAGAGAAAACCTGTCTTGGAAAACCAAAAAAATAAATAAATAAATAAAATAAAAAGTAAGAACTCCAGGTTCACCAGGAGTATCTTAGGACCAAGGTCTGTGCAGCTACAAGCTCTCACATAGCACCAAGTGCAGACTTTCCAGAAAGACATTTCTTCAGGGTTTAGTCTCAAAACAATTTCACAGCCTCTGCTGATAACCTAAGCATAGGCTTTACTATACATTTCATCAAAGTCAAACATAAGGGCTTTGGCTTATATATCTCTACACTATGCTTTTATTTCATGTTTTTAATCCTTCCAATAACCCTGTAATAGTTATCACCACACCTAGGTTTTTGTTTTTCTTTTTAACTTTGTGCTAAGACAGTATCTCATATAGCCCAGGCTAGCCTGTTACTTGCTATGAGTTGGGTCTGTCTTAAATTCCTGACTCTTAATATCTATACCTCCTAAGTACTAGTATTATAGGCATATTCTCAGCTTATGTCTAGTTTATATATGAAAAAACATTAAATATATTTGACTATTGTAAATTAATACAGTGTCATTGTTCTCTTTTATAGATCATTCACGAGACGTCTTGGAGCAATTAATAGGATCAAGAAAACTAAAGCAAGTGACTTGGTCTGTTTATTGATCTTTACCGAGGCTGATCTCAAGACCTTGCCCAGGATTTGTGCTATAAATATTTATTTCTTAATTTAACACCATTTCACTATTTTTTTGTCTTAGTTAAGCTGTGCCTCTCAGAGAATCTGTTCAATCTTAATGTAAATAATTTGTGCTTTAAAGTTAACAAGACTCAATATTGAACACTTGTATTATCCCATATTTATCTGAGCCAACTTCTTTTTTGTTTGTTTTTTGGTTTTTGTTTTCGAGACAGTGTTTCTCTGTATGGCCCTGGCTATATTAGAACTCACAATGTAGACCAGGCTGGCCTCTAACTCAGAAATCTGCCTGCCTCTGCTTCCCAAGTGCTGGGACTAAAGGTATGGGCCTCCACTGCCCGGCTTGAGCCATTTTTTAATGGTAATTATGACGTAAATCCTACTTGATAGAGACAGGGCTAGGTTTGTTTCTTTAATTTAAAAAAGTTTCAAATGACTTATTGTAGGTTTAGATTTTTCAAAACCTACTTTAATAAGGGTTCTCCCTTCTAGCCCACCACCCACAAGAGGAAGTGGAAAAGAAAAGTTATTAAAAAACTGTTTAGAAATAGTTGGGGGGGGGCGGCTATTTCAGTCCTTGTTGTCAGCAGTCCAGTCCTCTAGCAAAACTCCAATAGGCATCAGCAGCTTCAATCCAGTCCACTGGGCAGTCACCACTCACAAATTAGCAATGCAAGGAGAAACATCATCAGTGAAGATTAGTGAGGTCAAACAAGGCAAAAACCAAGGCCAGAGCCAGAGCCTCATCAGCAAAGACTACAGAGCAAGGTGCAATGCCAGAGCCTCCTCCCACTGTCTATGGGGATATATTTATATTCTTTCTGAACAGAAGCACGTGTCTGCTTCAGCAAAACATCCTTTCACCTTGTCTGCTTCAGCAAAACATCCTTTCACCTTGTCTGTTTCAGCAAAACATCCTTTCATCTGTGTCTGCTGCAGCAAAACATTCTTTCACATGTCTGCTTTAACATTCTTCCATGTGTCTGCTTTAGCAAAACATCATGTGAAATCAGATATTTCCACCTCAACTTATTTTACCTTTATATTCCTATTTCTACTAGTGTAGGTATTTGAGCTATAATAGAAGATATGGGTAGAATTCTAAATAAAAATGTGTTTAGAAAACATCAGCCAAAAGCAAAGTAGAACATAAGGCCTGTTACCTCTTTACAGAAACTGATATACTTGTTTCACTTATGTCAATGGTAATAATTCTTCAGCTACAAAAGTGGCTCAGTGACAGAACACTTGCCTAGCTTGCATGAGGCAAGGGTTGGATTCACACACACAGGCAGCCATTCAATGTGTTAACATCACTGAGGCTTCTGCTAAGACACTCATTTCATTGGCTCTTACTCCCCTCCGTTCTATGGCTTGAACTCAGGGACTCATACATAGTAGACAGACATGTTACCACTGAGCTGTTGTATCCCAAGGCAATTTCATTGGGTTCTATGGCTTCTCTTTCCAAAGATGCGCTTCTTTTTTGGCAAAATGGGTTCTCTCTCTCTCTCTCTCTCTCTCTCTCTCTCCCTCCCTCCCTCCCTCCCTCCCTCCCTCCCTCCTTCTCTCCCCCCCCATGTCTGTTTACTAAATATTGAACCTATGGTTCCATGCATGCTAGGTAGGTGCTGCTCCAGGCCCAGAGTGTGTAAAAATTAAATATTAAATACCATTATAGACCTGGGTATGGTTTTTGCACCTCTTTAATTCCAGCACTCAGGATACAGAGGCAGGCAGATCTACATAGCATGATCTTGGCCAGCCAAAGCTTCATAGTGACACCATTATAGAGATTGTTTACTGAAGTTCTATTGATTTCACATTGTGGAGTAAACACCACCAAGTTCATTCCTAATTGTGCTCCTTCCCCCACCCTTCTTCCTGTGACCTCAACTAAGCAGGCTGGGAGGAGAGCCAAGCAGTTCCTGCAGAGATAGATCAAAGGCTGATTAAAACCCCCTGTTTTACTATGAGGTGCTAAAGCCTGAGACTGCAGCTTCTGGCCTCAGAGCAACTTAGACAGGCAGGTCAGCTAGAGCAAAGTGACTTAGACTTAATTTAGGTAAATATTTCATTATTATATTGTTAGAGTTAGGTAATCTAAAACCTTATTGGTGAGTGCCAGGACCGCATTCTTACTTCAAGAATGATTAACCACAGGATGGGCTGCTCAGCACAGATGGCCTATCTTGAGACCAGATATCTCCCCATTCATGTGGCTATCTTCAGGCCATTCCTTGGGTGGGAGATTTTATTGTCTTGTTCCTTGGACTTTTGGGGTCTGCTGCTGGGCTGGAGCTGGTGGCTTATGGCTGAGTTTCTGACAGGAGACAAAATGGAATGAATAGACCCCTTCATTGATATGAAAAATATCATATCTGTATACGTTTTAGGAGGATTAACCAAACAGCAAACAGGCCAGGGTGGTTCCACGTGGAAAAGGTTTATTGAGTGGGGGGGGGGGCAGAGAAGAGGAGAAAGAGAGACAGAGGGGGGAGAGGAGAGAAGGAGAGCGAGGAGGAGGTGACTTCCTAATTTATATGGAAAATGACATCACACCATTGAGGGTAGAGACTGAACCAAGTGGATTGTGGGATCGAAGGTCGTTTTCCTGGCAACACAGGTCAAGGGTCACATAGTTAGGCAGGGATTGGATTGTCCTGGTGCTAACATTCATCCCTAGACCTTCATTTCTTAAACCCTTACTTTTTGGGGAAGCTTTCTAATTCCCAGGTTTCAGCACCATCTGATAGGTTATTTCAACACCATCGGTGATATGAGCCAATTTAGGCCAGATTAGGTTTAGGTATGTTTATTGGAAAGCTGCTCTTAGGTGGAGGCGTTCACTGGCCCCAAGGCCAGGGAAGTCACCATGGAAAAATGGGGGAGGTAGGGTAGGGAAGGAAGAGAGAAAGGGTGCAGGCACTTGCAGAGAGAAGAGGAGAGATCAAATGTCTGGATTATATAGGGAAAAGCCTCCCTGACCTAAGTGGCCTGCAAGTTTCCAGGGAGTGCCTGCTTGAGTTGGGGGCTGGGAAAAAGCAATGAGAAGCCATAGGGAAGTTAGGGGATCCATTGGAGATGGGGGCAGGGAGAATGGGAAGCTGTAGCAGGTGGTCTGCTGCAAAGCAGGAAATGGGGCTGAGGGGATTGGTTTTAGAGGAGCTGAAAGAGAGGTGAGGATCTGAAGTTTTCTTACCTACTTCCCTAGCTGCATGTTTACATTTCTTTTATTTATATATGTACACTGACACTGTCTTCAGACACACCAAAAGAAGATGTCAGATCCCATTAAAGATGGTGTGAGCCACCACGTGGTTGCTGGGAATTGAACCAGGACCTCTAGGAAGATCAGTCAGTGCTCTTAACCACTGAGCCATCTCTCCAACTCCGATGTTTACATTTCTAAGTCCCAGTAGATAATGAAAATTTCGAGTAGCAGGAGTTGATTCACTGGATAATTAAAATCCTCTGACTTCCAAAGGTCCAGAATCATAAATACAGAACCTCCAAGATCACAGTGCATTTTGCTCAGTTGATAGTTTGCCTAGTTTATACAAAGACCTGGATTCAGTCCCTAGTATTGCACAAATCAGGATCCAGCACTTTTGGTAGAGGCTGGAAAGTGAGTTCAAGGCCAAGGACACATGGTTGGACACAAAACAATAAAAATCTTCTAAAACAGTATTCTGCATCCCTAGCCCCCAAATTCTTACATAATTACCATGGTTTTTGTTTGTTTTTTGTTTGTTTTTAATTTTGCTACCTTTTAAATCTAATCTTATCTTCATAGTATCCTGGTGTTTGTTGTTAGAAATTATGTAATTTAAGCATCCAAGACAATTCCAAAGCAATGTATAAGACTATGCGGGTACTTGGAAAGACTAAATTTGGTATTTATAACATGCAAAGTGGCAGTGTTCAACTTTTAAATTAGATAATAGGAAGTATAACATATGTAAGTACAAATCCAAAATTTCAAAAATAAAAACTATTTCTTAACCCAGTGAATAGACCATTTGGTTGCCTCAGAAAGAATAGAGATAACTTTTTTTTTATTTTGTTGTTTGTTTGTTTGTTTGTTTGTTTATAAGCCCATAAAAGTATTTTAAATTTGCCTGATAAAATTATTTTGGAGGCTTACTGCTGAATGAACTCACCCTCTTGTTGTAGGTAGCCCTGGGGCTAATTATATTTGATGTTAAATCCATTCTCCTATGAGTGGTTGCAAACAAGGGATAAGTCAGCATTCAGGTGATTTCCTGAAAACTTCCCACCTTAATTTGTAAAATAAAGGAGAGCTAAGATTGGGCAGAAGGTGGGGAGAGGGAAGAAGGAAAAAATGGAATATGGAGAGGACACAGAGGAGGAGGAAGAAGAAAAGCTGAGCAGAAGCACATGGCCTGGAGAAACCACAAGTTCTAATGGGTAGTGTAGCGGTATATCTGCCCAATCTAGGCACACAGCATGTATTCATATTAATTGAGTCATTTTCATTACTGGGGCATAGTTTGAGATTTACCACAACACACTCTCTGTTTTTTTCTGAACTCTAGCTGGCTGGTTCAGCTCAACTGTTCTGGCGCAAACTCTTCTCCAATCTCTTACTCAATTTGGCTTATTTCAGCTTTTCACTGAATTGCTCTGCTTAGCCTTAAACTAACTGGCATTTTATTCTAATCTTCTGGCTCCTTATCTTCTGGCTTGTTCTATCTTCCTGCAACATATCTCTATAAAACTACTTCCTCTCTCACTCTACATGCTGCTGTCTTGAGAGTTGGGCATATCCTACTCTGACTTATTCTGTCAAATCTTTCTCTGATTAGTCACTTTCTCTGCCCCTCAACTAGCTATCACTTTCAAACATGACTGATTCCATCTATAAACTAACCTTACTTTTCTTTTTTTTTTTAGATTTATTTATTATTATACATAAGTACACTGTAGCTGTCTTCAGACACCAGAAGAGGGCGTCAGATCTCATTACGGGTGGTTGTGAGCCACCGTGTGGTTGCAGGGATTTGAACTCAGGACCTTGGAAGAGCAGTCAGTGCTCTTACCTGCTGAACCATCTTGCCAGCCCCTAACCTTACTTTTCATTGTTTGGGACTAAAGGTATGCACTAAAGGCATGACTGCATTCCAGCCACACTGCAACTACTGTGATCTAGGGAGTATCTGTATTCCAGCTGGATCACATAAACTTAGAAAGCCTTTTGATGTAATCCTTTGCCAGAGAAGCCATATCTTTGAACTAAAATTCCTCTACATAACCAGTTCTAGCTTTAATCTGTAATACACTTCCTCACTGCCAAGATTTGTGTTGAAAGCCTAGTCCATCCCAGTGAAGTAATGCTCATAAGTGGATCATAAGTGTTGGAATTCAGACCTGGAACCAAGTGGCTGAGATGCATATTTTACATAACAAAGTGAACCTGACCTCCAGGTTCTCCCACCATCCCTCAGTCCATTACAGGGCACAACTGGCATACCCAGCCCTCTGTTGTGAACTGTCCAGCTGACATGCTGGGCTTCCCCAGCATATCTTCCCTATATAACCCAGATATTTTGGTCTCCCTCCCTCTGCATTTTCTCCACCTGCTTGTACACTCTTTCTCTCATTCTCTTCCCCATCCTCTCTGTCTCCCTCCCATGGCAACTTCCCTGGTCTTGTTCCTTGGGACCAGTGAACCCACCCTTATCCCTGGTCCCTTGCTCTCTGCTTCCTGGTCACCATAATGTGAGAAGCCATTTCTGCTGCATATTGTGGTTGCCATAATATCACACCCGCCTCAACACAAAGCAATGGAACCAGCAGACCATGGATTGGAGCCTCTAAAACTGAGCTAGATCACTTCTCTTTTAAGCTGATTTCCTCAGTTATTTTGTTAATAATATCAGAAAGATAACACTTGAGTTCTTTATCTTTCAGAGATATTTTATTAATACTGAAGCAAATTATGTATATTACATTCATCCATACATAGATATACCTTCTACATAAGCAATGGTATATGATACAGTGTTTTGTTATAAAATCCTGACACCTTGGTATATGAAGTGGGAACATAACCATAACTAACTTTAGTAAACCATTCAGAGTTATTCAAGGGGTCACATCAAAGGAATGAAGAAATTTACTTTATTATCTATCTATCAATTTTTGAAATAGGGTCTTACTATATAGCTCTGGCTGTCTTGAACTCACTATAGACCAAGCTGGCCTCAAAGTCACAGAGATGCGCCTACCTCAGCCTCCCAAGTGGTAGTATTCAAGACCTAATCCACCACAAGCCACTGAATTACATTCTTTTGGGGGGGGGGGGGATTTTCCAAGACAGGGTTTCTCTGTGTAGCCCTGGCTGTCCTGGAACTCACTTTGTAGACTAGGCTGGCCTGGAACTCAGAAATCCACCTGCCTCTGCCTCCCAAGTGCTGGGATTAAAGGCGTGCGCCACCACTACCTGGCTGAATTGCATTCTTTAAACTGTTGAGTACCTCCTAGAGAGGATATTTTTAGAACTTAACACAAACAGAACTATATTCACACTTGAAAGCACTTTAACAAATCAGGGATGAAAATCCCAAACAGCACTTTTGGTCAGTCCATTGTTATCTTGCTGAGTTGGCTCTGGAAGTGTATATTCTACTAGTTGGTACAGTTGATGCCGAATGCTATGTCCACTGAACTGGGGCCTCCCAGGGTCACCAATCAGTACTCGGGTTCCATGGGTCCAGAAGTAGTTCTGCAGCCACAGATGAAGACTGTCTGCAAGGTCTTCATCATAAAACATATCTCCAAGAACAATGAGATCAAACTTACCTTGTTGGGTATTCAAAATGTTTTTAGTTAAAACAGGAAAAGGATTCAGTCCATTTAATTTGCAATTTAGTGTAATCGCCATTCCTGCAACTTTAGAAAACAGATGATGAATTGGTCTGTAAGCATGTATCAGTAGGCTATTTTAATTCCTTATTATTTAAACACTTAAAAGTCTAACAATAGGGGTCAATGAGAAGGCTCTGCAGGTTAAGATGCTTGCTGCTAGAACTAAAGAGTCCAACATCTGAAGGCCAGGAATGGTAGCACACAACTTAAATCCTAGGTCTCAGATGAGACAGGCAGATCTCTGATTTTAAGGCCAGCCTGGTCTTTATAGGGAGTTCCAGGACGGCCAGGACTACATAGACCCTGTTTCAACAAACAAAAATAAAGTTCAATACATGAGACACACATGGTGGAAAGAAGGAACCAAATCCCACACAATGACCCTGATCTGCCCATGTGATGTATGTACACTCACAAATGAACCAATAAATGTAAAAATAATCTAATACTTACCTTTTGTTAAAAGGGATTTTTTTCTTGTTTTGTTGTTTTCAATTTTATTTCATATGTGTTTTCTCTGGATTCATGTCTGTGTGAGTGAATTGGATCCCCTGGAACTGTAGCTACAGAGAATTGTGAGCTGCCATGTGAGTGCTGAGAATTGAACCTGGGTCCTATGGACGAGCAGCCAGTGCTCTTAACCACTAAGCAATCTCTCCAGCTCCTGTTATTTTTTAGGCAAAGAAGTTTAAAATTTATGCCAGTATAAATTACATACTGGCTAGGCATGATGGTGAACACCTGCCACTCCAAGGCTTGGTAATATACAGCAGGAAGATTACTGCAAGTATGAGCCAACCTGGGAAACAAAGGGAGTTACCAAGCCAGCTGGGTCTTCAACCTAAGACCTTTCTCAAACAAACAACAACAAAAAAAGGCTGGACATGGTGGTGCATGCCTATAACCCCAAAGGTGGAATTAGGAAGATCATAAGTTCAAGGTTATCCTTAGCTAAAGAACTAACTGAGACCATCCTGGGCTATATGAAACGGTCTCATAAGGAAAAAAAGAGTTGGGCAGTGGTGGCTCACGCCTTTAATCCCAGCACTTGGGAGGCAGAGGCAGGCAAATTTCTGAGTTTGAGGCCAGCCTGGTCTACAGAGTTCCAGGACAGCCAGGGCCACACAGAGAAACCCTGTCTCAAAAAAAAAAAAAAAAAAAAAAAAAAAAAAAAAAAGAAAGAAAGAAAGAAAGAAAGAAAAAAGAAAAGAAAAGAAAAGAAAAAAAAGGGAGGGAAAGAGAAAGGGAGAGAAAAAAGAAAAGAAAAGGGAAATTGTCTAGGAGAAATCAGGTTATCCTGACCCCATATCCACCCTCACATCCAGAATTATATCCTGCTTGACAAAACAGTTTCTCCTGAGAAATGATGCTTGTAAAATGTTTAACAGATCAGTGTTCCTCTGTCCTGACCTGCGGGACAGTTGAAAGGGACTTGGGGGGGCACGTGGAAGAGAATGGGGGGACAAGAGACTAGAAGAACGGACAGTGAGTCAGAAAATCTGATCAAGCTGACAAATTTTTATTATTCCCACACAGGTTATATACTCATAGAAGCAGGATATGGGGTGCTGGGAGCTGGGGGTAGAGCAGGGTCACTTTATCTCAAGACAAGGATATTGGCTGGGTAAAAAGTTCAGCAGGAAGAACAGAACAGAATGGGTTGATAGGTACCTGTTCACAAGATCTATAGCTATTTGTTCTCAACTGGGTTAGTACTTTCCCACAGAGACCAGGTTTTCTCAACTGGGCTAGTACTTTCCCACAAAGGCCAGGACTTTGTGTCAGTAAGCACTTATGGCTGACAAGGCAGTAAAGCAGTTAAGGTTCAAGCAAGGTCACTGCCAACATTCCTCCTTCCTTGTTGGGAAATGATCCCTTGTTAAAAGTAAAAACTCTCCTAGCTTGTGGCATGTGATTTAATTGTGGTCTTTTGTTTGTATAAATCAGGGTTCAGGTTGTGACAAGAGCCTGCTCTCAGTTCTCTAGCTTAAATAAAGAGGTTTTTTTTGTTTTTTTTGTTTTTTGTTTTTTTTTTTGGTTTTTTGAGACAGGGTTTCTCTGTATAGTCCTGACTGTCCTGGAACTCACTTTGTAGACCAGGCTGGCCTCGAACTCAGAAATCCACCTGCCTCTGCCTCCCAAGTGCTGGGATTAAAGGCATGCACCACCATGCCCGGCTAAATAAAGAGCTCTTATTTGGTTTTATATTCATGGTGGTCTATCACTTTCTCATGTGGGCTATAGCTAATAAAAGAATGTTTTTAAAACACTATATATTAAATACAGAAGAGCAGTGGTGGGTTATTTTTTCATATGTTTATTTATATACAGAAAAACAAATGTTGGGCTTGGTTAAGTTATATCTGAAACCTCTTAAAGACCCCTGAAGGGCTCTATTCTAAATGAAGGTAGGTTCAGAAAAAAAATCATATGAAATTAAAGCTTAACTATCACAACTTGGGCCTTTTTCTTCCTTGGTTTTTTGTTTGGTTGGTTTGTTTGTTTGTTTGTTTGTTTGTTTGAAACAGGGTCTCATTTTGTAGCCCTAGCTAGCCTGGAACTGCATCTACCTCATGAGTGCTGGAATTTAAGGTATGGGCTGCCACACCCAACACAGATTGGTTTTAATGCAGTAAAAATATCTACTAAAGACACAAGCCTATCTTTACTTGCATTTTGTGTCAAATAAACATTACTTACATATTTCAGGGCATTCTCAACCCTGAGCTAACATGTGTGCCCCTATAGGTATCCCTGTGGAATGTCTGGCAAACAAATCAAATCCTCTTGGGGAAATGAACCACCAGTTCAGGCCCCACTGAACACATCTCACAGTATCAGATTACAAAACAAGGCAATAAACTTATCATGATGAAAAGGGGAGTAGGGGGTGTAAGAGGATGAGCTTTAAATGTTTTAAAATATGCAGTCCTTACTGGGGTCTATGTCGTTGGCCAAGATCTTTGATGCTCCACTCATCTTAGCAGCAATGGCTGTAGCTCCACATCCACTCCCAAGATCTAAGACAGACTTTCCTCTAACAACAGCAGGGTTATCCAAAAGATACCTAAATTAGGAAGGAGAAAACAGCTGAGGTATGGAAAACAAGAGTAAGAAGCATTAAAACAAAAACAGGCAAGATGATTTAGCAGATAAAGGTGCTTGCTTTTAAGTCTGGTGAACTGAGTTCAACATAGTGTAGAAAAAAACAATTTATGCAAGTTGTCCTCTCGACCTTCATGTGCATACCATGGTATACCTGTGCTACCACACACAAAGCAACTAAATATAATTTTTTTCTGATAGTAGAGAACCTACCTGGCCTGTAGCAGTAACAGTACTATTTCTGGGAAATAGAAGACCTTTTGTCTGACAGCTTTACATCCTTAAGACAACCAGATAAAATCAAGATCAATGCTAAAGCAAAGAGTAGATGGACATGCTAAAATAAAAGTGTTTGCCTTTGTTTTAGCTACTGTTTCCTAACAAAAAGTATAGTTGCAACTATATGAAAAAACAAGATGGACAATGCTAAATTGAATCAAATGCAGGACCCACATAAAATGAGCCACCAAAGAGAAAAATCCCAAATGATCAGCTTCTGTGTGCTGAAGAGCCAATTCTAGAAGCAGGTAGCATTTATAGTATTAAAGCAGGATTTTTGAAGGGTTGGGTCTTTAGGATCCATCAAGGAACTCTGTACTAACTGTTGATATACACATGAATCTGAGCAAAAATTAAGACATGATCTTTTATGACTATGTAGGTTCTTTAATAGCTCATACTAGAGTTTCTTGACGGGTGAAAGCTTAATCTGTGGTCATGCCTTAAGTTCGTGTAAGGCAGCAAAACTATGCAACAAGCCGGGCATGGTGGTGCACGCTCTTAAGGTATGTGTTACAAAAGTTAGTAGGAAAGCTGGAGAGTTAGCTCAGTGATGGAGAATTGACTCAGTGGTTAAGAGCACTTGGTACTCTTGCAGAAGATTCAAGTTCCAGAGGATCAGATGCCTTTTTCTGACCTTCATGGGCACCAGGCACACATGAAGTGCACAGACATAACATTCAGGCAAAACACTCACACAAAATAAGTCTAAAAAAAAAAAAAGTTGGAAGCTGGGCAATGGTGGCATACAGGAAGGAGAGGCAGGTGAATCTCTGTGAGTTCTAGGACAGCCAGGGCTATATAGTAAGACCCTGAGGGTAGGGGAATACGACTCATTGCTGTAAACAAATACCTGACAAGAAACTTTTAAGGGAAGAAGAGTTTATTTTGAGGGATCAGGGTTTGAAGATGCAATCTATCATTGTGTGAAGGTATGGCAGTAGGGACCTGTGGCAGCAGGAGTATGAGACTGATGCTCTCAGGACAAACTATGAAGAAAAGGAAGGGATTCTATGATTCAGCTAGCTTTCTTCCTTCTCTTTGTATTCAGAGTGCAACCCAATTAGAAGTGTCACCCACTTCAAGGTGGGCTTTCCCTCCTCAGTTAAACCTGTTTGGAAATATCCTGTCCTGGTTAGTTTGTCAACTTGACACTAGCTAAAGGCAAGTGGGAAAGGGGACACTCAGTTGAGAAAATGACTCTACCAGAGTGGCCTATGAGCAAGCGTAAGAGACTTTTTTCTTTTTGTTTAATGATTGATTTTCGAGGGCTCAGTCTATTGGGGGCAATGTGCCAGATGTATGTATTGTATAGTGTTAAGAAAGCAGACTGAGCAAGCTTCAAGAAGTAAGCCAGTAAGCAGGGCTCCTCCATGGACTATGCTTTAGTTCCGGCCTCCAGGTTCCTGCCTAGAGTTCCTGCCCTGACTTTCCTGATGATAGATTCCTTTGACCTAGAAGTGTAAAATGAAATAAACATTTTCTTCCCCAAGTTGCTTTTGGTTATGTTTTTTTTTTTATTACAGCAATAGAAAACATAAGAAAAGCACTCTCTCATAGAGATGCCAAGAGGTGTGTCTTGAGGGTAACTCCAGATTCATTGGAATTGACCACAAAGGTTGCCCAGGGAAGGTATGAAGAGAACTATTTTGTTACTAAGGTATCCACATCTATGACTGTCATGAAGCCAAGCTAATTTAGCAGTGACCAGTTCTGGATGTAGTACAGCCCTCTCTGAATCAATCCTGAGAAGTCTTCTCACTTAGTCTCAGCTAAAAACCCAGACTCAAAAGGCCTCAATACCTGTCTTCCTCTCTGTGGCAGTGCCAAAGTCAAGTATGTGAGCACAAGAGACTATTTAAATGTTTTAAGAAAGCATTGTTCCATATCACAGGATAGCTTTAAACTTCTACCCTAATGCCTCAGCCTCCAAGTGATAGGATTACAGGGTGCCACTATCATGGGTATAGGACACCTTTTTAGAGATGGCTTTGTCTTCCCACAGGAAGGATGGCAATATCCAAACCATATAAAAGTTGGGACTTGCATGGGCCTCGGTGGCTTTCTGGTTCTGCTGCTATGATATGGGGCCAGAGAGAATGAAATGGAGGTGGGGGTGGGTGCATAAAGAAAGAAGGATCTTCAATATTTCGTTTTGTTTTGTTTTTTGTTTTTTTTTCGAGACAGGGTTTCTCTGTGTTTCCCTGGCTGTCCTGGAACTCACTTTGTAGACCAGGCTGGCCTTGAACTCAGAAATCCGCCTGCCTCTGCCTCCCGAGTGCTGCAATTAAAGGCGTGCGCCACCACCACCCGGCGATCTTCAATATTTCAATGAAACATACCTAGACAGAGCCTGGCCTCCTGGCCAGTAAATAGCCCAGTAGGGATCACTGTAGGGCCACAAGTCAGCCCTTTCCCACCAAAACTTGCACCTGGGGGTTAAAAGCCGTAACTGGATTTCGGGGGTAAGACTGCCACTGCTGGTGACTTCAGTGTTCTCCTCCAGGTAGGCTTTCATCTTAGGATCCAAACAGCTCCCCACGGTCCTCCAGAGAAATGGGGGAGACCCACTGTTCACAGCCTGCAGGAAACTCCATTGGTTCCTAGGAGCTTTCCAACACAAGCTGAAAGCCATTAGTACATCTCCAAACCTCAGGTTCTGTTAGTGTTGATATTAATAAGGAGTGTTTCCCAAGCAGATAGATTGAGGGTCCATCTTTCCACTTAATTGACACTGGAATTTCTGGATCTCTACAACAAAGAAACAATACTGAAATTTATTAGTCTAGCTAACATGTCCATAACCTTCCACATAACAAGAAAATAAGCTAGCCACATAATAATATACACTAACAACTCACAAGTGCAAATTCACGTCAGAGGACAGCTTTGGCTTTCCAGTTTGGGCAAAGAAATCTAATTGCTTTTTGTTTTTGTTTTTGAGACAGGGTTCCTCTGTATAGCCCTGGCTATCCTGGAACTCTCTCTAGAGATCAGGCTGGCCTCAAACTAAGAAATCCACTTACCTCTGCCTCCCAAGTGCTGGGATTAAAGGTATGCACCACCACTGCCTAGCTTTTTTTTTTTTTAAGATGTATTTATTTTAAGTATGTGAGTACACTGTTACTGTCTTCAGATATACCATTAGAGGGTATCAGATCCTATTACAAATGGTTGTGAGCCACCGGGTGGTTGCTGGGAATTGAACTCTGGACCTCTGGACCTCTGGAAGAGCAGTGAGTGCTCCTAACCGCTGAGCCATATCTCCATCCAGGCCCACTTTCTTTTAACTGTGAAATCCTTTCAGTAATTCATAATTACAAATATAAAGGCATTTTATTTTTATAACAATGTTCATGAAATGAAATAAGGTATATCTTTTTGTTTGTTTTGGTTTTAGGATAGACTTGCATGTAAAGAAATGGCTCAGCACCTGATGCTCTTGCAGAGGACCCAGGTTTGGTTCCTAGCATCCACATAGCAGCTCAGTTCCAGGGAATCTGGTGCCCTCTTCTGGCCTTTTTCAGGCAGCAGACACACACACACAACACACACACACAACACACACACATTTATACACATGCAGGCAAAGCATATCCATCAAATAAAATATAGACATATACTATAGCCCAGGCTGCAATGGAATTCACTATGTAGACCAAACAGACATCAAACTTGTAGTGATCCTCCTCCCTCCAAGGTTTATAGTTGCTTGGCTCAGACCGAGGGCTTCATGCATTCAAGGCAAGCATTCTACCATTTGAGCTTTAAGGTTTATAGCAGAGTGATATGGGATCACTATGTATTTGGATACCATGTCTTCCCAGCACTGGCAGTTTGGTTATGAAGTTATAAAGCCAATCTAGGTAGGTACTCAAATTATTTTACTGGAATGACATCAGGCTGGGCACAGTAATCAATACCTTGCCTTTAATCTCAGCACTTGGGAGGCAGAGGCTGGCAGATCTCCATGGAAGAAAGAAGCAATGATAAGAAGGGCTGAATTCAAGTTGGCCCTGTCTGTGTACTTGGTAATACCTGACTGAACTGGTGTTACTAAGGGTTCTTTTTCTTTTTTTCTTTTTTTTTTTTTAAGACAGGGTTTCTCTGTATAGCCCTGGCTGACCTGGAACTCACTTTGTAGACCAGGCTGGCCTCGAACTCAGAAATCCACCTGCCTCTGCCTCCCAAGTGCTGGGATTAAAGGCATGGGCCACCACCACCCAGCTATTACTAAGGGTTTTTGATTGGATTCAGTTTTCTCTGCCAAGAGTTAAAAAACTTCTGAGCTCAACAGGTAGCAGTGGAGAAATCTTAAAATCTGAAGACAGAAGCAGACAGAATCAGATGTTGAAGAAATGCTTTTTTGGGGGGAAAGAAACACACACATGCAGCATACACAGAGAAAAAGACCCTCCTCCTCGACAAAGCAGACAGGAGCTGAAAATACAGTCTCTTCTTGAGAACTGGGGGGGACGCGTTGTTTTTGGTTTTGAGTGTGGTTCACTTTGAAGAAAGAGACAATAGCTGAAAAACTGCCCTGATCTGGCTTTGAACTTTTTGAACCAGGCCATTAGCATGAGGAGCGGAAAAAGGTACAAGGCTTTTGTTTTAAATTGCCAGGTTTTTGTCTTGGGTCAGAAGGGTGAGGAAAAGCCAACCTTCTTTAAAGTTTTCCACCGTTATTACCCATCCATGGCCCCTCTTCCTATCTGCCCACTGTAGTACTGCCTCCCTTACAAAAAGACAGACAGGCCGGGCGTGGTTGTGCAAGCCTTTAATCCCAGCACTTGGGAGGCAGAGGCAGGCGGATCTCTTGAGTTCGAGGCCAGCCTGGTCTACAAAGTGAGTTCCAGGACAGCCAAGGCTACACAGAGAAACCCTGTCTTGAAAAAAAAAAAAAAAGACAGACAGACAGACCGACCGGGTGGATGGATGGACGAACAAACAAACCAACCAACTAACCAATCGCCTAGAAAGAAGGCTCCGTAGCCGAGCATGGGGGCACGCGCCTTTAATCCCAGCACTCGGGAGGCAGAGGCAGGCGATTTCTGAGTTCGAGGCCAGCCTGGTCTACAGAGTGAGTTCCAGGGCAGCCAGGGCTATACAAAGAAACCCTGTCTCGAAAAACAAAAAAGAAAGAAAGAAGAGAAGAGAAGAGAAGAGAAGAGAAGAGAAGAGAAGAGAAGAGAAGAGAAGAGAAGAGAAGAGAAGAGAAGAGAAGAGAAGTCTCGTCTCGGGTATCAAGAGAGCTGCTTTTCTTCTACAGGACCAGATTCCAATGTCTTAGCTTCTGGGGACACATTCTGGCCTCCACGGGCACACGTGCACACACAGATAAGTACTTAAACAAGCCAACAGTGCAGGGCATTTCTCTAATCTCATTACTTGGGAAGCTAAGTAAGGCAGGGCTGCCTCTAACTGGAGACAGTCTAGGCTACACTGCAGGCCAGAGACTACAACGTGAGACTATGTTCCTGTGAGACCCCAAAGCGCTTCCCCTTGAAATGTAAAGCCCCTAAACGCCCCCCTAACCTGTTTCCCCATCTCTAAGAATACAGCCAGTAAGAAGCTCTTTGTTCTCTAAAGCTAGCAAGAATCCTTTTGTTCTCTGCCTTAGGTGACCTAGCCAGGCGTGCCTGCCTGCCCGTGTCAAGGACTAGGAGAGGAGCTGTAGCTCACCCCCACTCTTCACGCCTTGTAATTTTACCAAGGACACCCCACCTCCCATCCCCCCACCCCAGCCAGAGAAGAGCTGTAGCCCAACTCTCCTCCCAACTCCTCCCAATTCCTCACTTTTTCCTTAAAAGCCCCCTACTGTTACCGCTTGGGGTCGAACTCCTCTGCCCTTTGGGGCCTCAACTCATCCCCGGACAGGAGCGACCCTGTCTCGGGGGTCTTACATCCCAAGCAAACAAAAAGGTTAAACTCCAAGCAATGCTGTGACCATGTTACTTTCCTCCAAAACAAAGGACAGGAGTCTACTTAAAAGGGTAGTGCAGTCCTTGTGGCCTTACCTGACTTTATTCGATCAGCACGTGGAATTCACCCTTCACGTGCAGGGAAAAAAAAAAAAAAAAACAAGTATGGTAGGTCTCCTTTTTTGGGAGAGGAAGACGGAAGCCGCGGCTGGAAATATACAGCGCACGTACTTCAGCAGGGAACGTGAAGGCGGTGAAAGTTGGAACCAATGACTCGCGAACACGGGGCCGCCCGGACCAGAGGGCTATGCACCGGCTCCGCCCTCTTTTGAACTGTGTTTTGTTTTGGCTGTCCCTCGGTTCCCAAGGCAACCAGGAACGCAGAAGCCCTAGGTAACTTGGAGACTTCTCAGGTCAGACCCTATAGACCAGAATGAAGCATAACTGCACAACTCGTGTGAGCTATGTCTGTGAATTCTGATTTCTAAAACCTCTTGCTGGACTTATGCTGCTAACACTGTATGCCAAGCATACTGTTAAGAGTATGAACCTGGAGTGGGGCGTAAAGTTTTATGACATTCAGTTGTGGTGTGTCATAATTATAAAGTCACACTGTAAGGCTGTTTTCAGCCTGTAGGTTCAGGATCTCTCGAATGACTTTAAATTTTCCACTGGCCCCTCAACTCAAGGCTTTAAAATTAACCCATCTCACCTTTATTACCGAAAATCTGTTATGATGTACAAGAAAGAAAAAACATCCCAAACTAAGAAAATAGCAAACCATACGGCTGTATCTAAATTTACAAATTGAAAATTGTTCTTCAGATGCCTGGTCAAAATCTGAATTGGGGCCTGGGGATGTAGCTCAGTTATGAATGTTTATATTGTCATGAGACCCTGAGATCCATCTCTAATCCTAGCACTTAGGAGAGGATGGTTCAAGGTCATTCTCAGCAAATTAGAAGTTAGCCCGGGATAGATGAGACACAGTCGAAAAAGGAAAAGGAAAAGGAAAAGGAAAAGGAAAAGGAAAAGGAAAAGGAAAGGGGAGGTAGGAAGAGAGGAAGGGAAGGGAGGGAAGGGAAGGGAAACAAAAACTGGACTCTATCTAGGTGACTCCGTGAGTAGAGAGGCCCACTGCCAAGCCTAACAACCTGAGTTTCTCAGGACCCACATGGTAGAAGGAAAGAAGTGTCCTCTATTAACCCCAGGACACACACACCAGAATAAATACATGTAATAAAAACTTTAGGGGGCTGGTGAGATGGCTCAGTGGTTAAGAGTGCGACTGCTCTTCCAAAGGTCCTGAGTTCAAATCCCAGCAACCACATGGTGGCTCACAACCATCCGTAATGAAATCTGATGCCCTCTTCTGGAGTGTCTGAAGACAGCTACAGTGTACTTACATATAATAAATAAATAAAATCTTTTAAAAAAAATGGGCCGGGCATAGTGGTGCACGCCTTTAATCCCAGCACTCTGGAGGCAGAGGCAGGCAGATTTCTGAGTTCAAGGCCATCCTGGTCTACAGAGTGAGTTCCAGGACAGCCCGGGCTTTACAGAGAAACCCTGTCTCAAAAAACAAAACAACACGGGGCTGGTGAGATGGCTCAGCGGGTAAGAGCACCTGACTGCTCTTCCGAAGGTGATGAATTCAAATCCCAGCATCCACATGGTGGCTCACAACCATCCGTAACAAGATCTGGCGCCCTCTTCTGGAGTGTCTGAAGACAGCTACAGTGTACTTACATATAATAAATAAAATTTAAAAAAAAAAACAACAACAACAAAAAAAAAAAACTTTAGAAATCTATATTTAGGGGCCAGAGAAATGCTCAGTGGTTGAACATGTATTGTGCTTGTCTAGGATCTGCGTTTTCTTCTCAGACCCATACAGAGTAGTTCACAATTTCCTGGGATCCCAGCTCCAGGAGATCTGATACATCTGGCCTCCTTGGGTACTTCATACTCATGTACAAAGACATATCCAGACACACACAATTAAAAATGAAAAATTTAAAGTTCCAGATGTCTTCCGGAAGGTACACCCCGCACCAGCCCAGGGCTCGGGCGCAGGCTCTGCGCACTCTCCCTGAGGCCCCTTCGGGACTCCACAGGCTATCTTGGGAGCACAGGTGAGCAGCTGAACTCAGCATCTGTTCCGACCCAATCCCGGGCGACCTGAGACACCAGCCAGGAGAGAGATAAAGGCCCAGTGCAGGACAGACTCTCCCTTCTGGTCTGCACCAACGCCAGGTCTCCTTGGGCAGAGATGGCAGGAGGTAAGCGTAAGAACAGAAGCAACAGAATCCAAGGGTACTTGGCATCACCAGACCCAAACTCACCCACCACATCAAGTCCTAGATACAACAGCACACCAGAAAAACAGGACATGGATATAAAGTCACTCGTCATGATGATGATGGAGGACTATAAGAAGGAAATGCAGGAAAACACAGATAAACAACTAGAAGCATTTAAAGTGGAAAAACTTAGAGAGTTACAGGAAAACAATACCAAACAGGTGATGGAATTGAACAAAGCCATCCAGGACCTAAAAATGGAAGTAGAAACAATTAAGAAAAACCAAAAGGACATAACCCTGGAGATAGAAACCATAGGAAAAAAATCAGGAACCATAGATATGAACATCAGCAACAGAATACAAGAGATAGAAGAGAGAATCTCAGGCACAGAAGATACTATAGGGAGCATAGACAAGACAATCAAAGAAAATGCTAAATGCAAAAAGATCCTAACACAAAATATCCAGGAAATCCAGGACACAATGAGAAGACCAAACTTAAGGATAATAGGAGTAGATGAGAAGGAAGACTATCAAACTAAAGGGCCAGCAAATAACTTCAAAAAAATAATAGAAGAAAACTTTACATACCTAAAGAATGAGATGCCCATAAACATACAAGAAGCCCACAGAACTCCAAATAGGCTAGACCATAAAAGAAATTCCTCCCGACACATAATAATCAGAACAACAAACTCACTAAATAAAGAGAGAATATTAAAGGCAGCAAGGGAAAAAGGTCAAGTAACATATAAGGGCAGGCCTATTAGAATTACTCCAGACTTCTCACCAGAGACTATGAAAGCCAGAAGATCATGGACAGAGATTATACAGACACTAAGAGAACACAAATGCCAGCCCAGGCTACTGTACCCAGCAAAACTCTCATTTACCAT
>LR749533.1:316340-337330 GCA_902729485.2 Mus minutoides
CTAGACTACCCAAGATACAATTTACTAAACACATGAAACTCAAGAAGAATGAAGTTCAAAATGTGGTCTCTTCACCCCTTCCTAGAATTAAGAACAAAGCACACATTGAAGGAGTTACAGAGATCATGTGTGAAGCTGAATCAAAAGGATGGACCAACCAGTGACTGCGGCTCCCAGGGATCCTTCCCATAATCAGCCAACAAAAATAAACACTATTGCATATGCCAGCAAGATAATGCTGAAAGGGCCCTGATATAGCTGTCTCGTGGGAGGCTATACCATTGCCTGGCAAACACGGAAGTGGATGCTCACAGTCAGCTATTAGTTGGAACACAGGACTCCCAAGGAAGGAGCTAGAGAAAGTACCCAAGGAGCTGAAGGGGTCTTCAACCCTATAGGTAGAAGACTAACATGAACTAACTAGTTCCCCCAGTGCTCATATATCTAGCTGCATATATGGAAGAAGATGGCCTAGTTGGCCATCATGGGTCACTCAGGCCCCTTGGTCATGCAGACTTTATATGCCCCAGTACAGGGGAACGCCAGGGCCATTATGTGGAAGGGGGCAGTTAGGGGAGCAGGGCGGGGATGGGAGAGGGTATGGGGAAATTTCTGGATAACACTTGAAATGTAAATGAAGAAAATATCTAATAAAGAGAAAAAAAAAAAGTTCCAGATGTAGTGACATGTACTTCGAATCCCAGAATTTACCCAGTATAGGTAGGGGAAGCTCTGTAAGATAAGGGCCAACTTGATCTACATAGCAAATCCCAGACCTAATGAGATCCTATCTCAAAAAAAAGGAAGTTGGGAGGGTTGGAGGAATTTTTAAAAATCTGAGACTGGCAGTGGTAGCATATGCCTTTAATCCCTCAGGAGGCACAGGCAGGTAGATCTCTGTGAGTTCAAAGTCAGCCTGGTCTATAGTTCCAGTTCCAGGACAATCAAGGCTAGACCAAGATTGCCAAAATTAGTATGAGGCCAAGCAGAGCAGTTCTGGAGAGGCTGAGAGAACCCAGATTGAATCAGTTCAATTGGAAAGCAGTTTTGAATCAGAACAGCTGAGCTGACCAGCCAGTCAGAGACCAGAAGTAACTAGGAAGAGGTGAGCTTATTCAGCAGCAAGTATCAGAGATTGTGTTGGTTTGACTATGCTTGGTGTGACCTTATTGGAGGAAGTATTTCACTGTGGGGCTGGGCTTTGAGACCCTCCTTTTAGCTGCCTGAAAAACAGTCCTCTGCTGGCTTCAGATCAAACTTTTAGTCAGAACTCTCACTTCGTCCTCCAGCACCATGACTGCCTGCCTGTTGTCATGCTTCTTGCCATGATGATAAATAATAACTGTAAGCTAGCCCCAGTTAAGAAGTGTCCCTTATAAGAGTTACTTTGGTCATGGTGTCTCTTTATAGCCATGGAAACCTTAAGACAGAGGCTGAAAACATTCTAGGCCTAGATAAGATTATACAGAGGCCAGAAGCTTCCAGGACTAGGCCTACATTAGCAGACAGTTAATAAGCCTCAGAGATGACAATTACATCAGAAGAATAAAAGCTACACAATTACACAAGGCCCACTTACAATTACACAGGTTGTTGTGGGGGAGATCATATAGCCCTTAGTCTTGCCCAAAAGGAAGACTATGGAGGAGTGTAGTCCAGCTGCTGACTGGTTCATAATGAGTAGCTGTCGGTCTATCTTTTTGTATGAGAAAGAAATGTGGCATTTGAGGAATAAAGAGCTGGCAGCTGGAGCTGGGACAGAAGGAGAGAGGTAGGGGGACAGAAGCAGATGTAAAACAGGAGCAGGGCAGGGAGGTAGAGCAGAGAGAGCCACATGGAGTGATGCAGTGGCAGAGAAGTTGGGTTGAGCCTGATGGGCTAGCTGAGGGACTGCCCCAGCAAGCAGGGCAACTGCCTTATGCTGTACAGATATCTTCATGTCTTTATTATGAAACCCCGAGTAGGACCTCTGCAAAAGCCCCACAGTAAGTTTCTTTTGCTTTTTCCCAACAGGGCTTCATGCTTGTTTAGCATATGTTCTGATGAGCTGCTGTTGGGGTACACTGTGTGAAGTTGTGTCTCTGTCCTTCCTCATCTACCTAGGCCATTCTTTGATTGGCTATGATTAAAAAATTGGATGGCCAAGTAGCTGGACAGGAAGTAGAAAATGGGAACCCTGAGAAGAAAGAGGAGAACTTTTGCCAGAAGACATAGGAGGAGATGGATGTGGCTACAGACTTGGAAGGTATAGCTAGCCACATGGCTGGATATGGTTGAGTTAATTTAGATAAGCTAGTTGAGACTTTGCCCAGCTAAGACCTAAGGCTTTGAAATATTAAAAGATCTACATGTGGTGTCTTAGTCAGGGTTTCTATTCCTGCACAAACATCATGACCAAGAAGCAAGTTGGGGAGGAAAGGGTTTATTCAGCTTACACTTCCATACTGTTTATCACCAAGGAAGTCAGGACTGGAACTCAAGCAGGTCAGGAAGCAGGAGCTGATGCAGAGGCCATGGAGAGATGTTCTTTACTGGCTTGCTTCCCCTGGCTTGCTCAGCCTGCTCTCTTATAGAACCCAAGACTGCCAGCCCAGAGATGGTCCCACCCGCAAGGAGCCCTTGATCACTAATTGAGAAAATGCCTCACAGCTAGATCTCATGGAGGCATTTCCCCAACTGAAGCTCCTTTCTCTGTGATAACAGAGCTGTGTCAAGTTGACAAAAAACTAGCCAGTACAATTGACCCCTTGTCAACTTGACACACAAATACATCACTAGTAAGGCTCAACCCTTAGTTCTTACTCATCCCCAAGATCTTAAATAACTTAAAAGTCCCACAGTCTTTACATACTAAAAGTTTAATCCTTTTAAAATATCCAGTATCTTTTAAAATTCAAAGTCTCTTAACTGTGGGCTTCATTTAAAAACTTCCTTCAAGAGGGAAAAATATCAGGGCACAGTCACAATCAAAAGCAAAAATCAGTCTCCAACCATCCAAAGTCTGGGATCCAACTCATGATCATCTGGGCTCCTCCAAGGGCTTGGGTCACTTCTCCAGCCATGTCCTTTGTAGCACACATGTTGTCCTCTAGGCTCCAGATGCCTGTACTTCATTGCTGCTGCTGTTCTTGGTGCTCATCTCATGGTACTGGTATCTCCAAAATGCTTCTGTAACTAGGCTTCAACACTAGCCTCTCATAGGCTTTCTTCATGGTGCTGAGCCTCAACTCCTTTGCATGACCCCTTCAGTCCTGGGCCATCAATTGCAACCAAGGCTGCACCTTCACCAATGGCCTTCCATGGCCTCTCACAGTGCTTCCGTGGCCTCAGCTGCTCTGCAGGACTCCTTCATGCCTCTAAAACCAGTACCACCTAGGTAACTCTTACACATTACCAAGTCCAGTCACAGCACAAGGTACAACCATGGCTATCTCTGGAACATAGCCTCCTTGTGCTTTCAGAAAACATTTCCCAGAAGATGTCACCTCAATGATGCTGGTCTCTTCTTAATCACCACTAATTTCTTAGCTCCAGCTAACCAGCATCAATGGTCCCAGTAATGCCAAGTTTTGCTTTAGTAGTTCTGGTATCTTGTTAATCACAGCTGATTCTTCAGCCCCAGCTAACCAGAACCACAGAATCTTCACAAAGTAACAATGGCCCTGAAAAGAGTCTTTAATTTTCCCTCTGAAATTTCACAAGCCAGGCCTCCATCTTCTGCACTGTTCTCAAATTATCTTCCAAGCTCCTACACAACATCCCACAGAGCTCTTAACACAGAATGGATCTTCTGGCCCAAAGTTCCAAAGTCCTTCCACAGTCCTCCCCAAAACATGGCCAGGTTGTCACAGGAATACCCCACTATGCTGGTACCAACTTCTGTATTAGTTAGGGTTCTCTAGAGTCACAGAACTTACGGAGTAAAGGAATTTATTGAGGACTTACAGTCTGCAGTCCAATTACCAACAATGGTTCAGTAGTAGCTGTCAATGGAAGTCCAAGGATCTAGCAGTTACTCAGTCCCACACAGCGAACAGGCAAAGGAGTGAGAACTACTCTCCCTTTTTCCAGTGTCCTTATATGATCTCCAGCAGAAGGTGTAACCCAGATTAAAGATGTGTGCCATCACACCCTTAACAGGTTAAAGGTGTGTGCCATCACATCTTTAATCCCAGATGATCTTGAGCTCGGAGATCTCTCTGTCTTAATCTTCTGGAATCCATAGCCACTATGCTATCAAGATCACCATACCAAGATCCAGATCAGAAATTTCTATCTCCAAGCCTCCAGGTTAGGGTCACTGGTGAGCCTTCCAATTCTGGATTGTAGCTCATTCCAAATATAGTCAAGTTGGCAACCAGGGATAGCCACTACATGTGGCTAAGGGTTAATTTCTACCATATTATTTTTCAGCATTAATTAACTAGTGTACAAAGAAAATAAGTTTAATTTACAAGCTGCAGTCTCAGTTATCACTATTTTTATAATTAGAATCTCTTGGCTCTGGTGAGATGACTCAGCAGATAAAGGTGCTTGCTGCTAAGCCTGAGGACTTGACCTGAGTTCAATTCCCAGAACTCATGTAAGGAAGGAAAAGGCTTACTTCTTCAAGTTGTCCTTTGACCTTTATATATGCACTATTACTCCATTCCTTCTCCAACCACTGGTAGGAAAAAAGTACAGAGACTGTGTAAATAAATGTAAAAAGAAATATATATATATATATTGGGTGCTGAAGAGATGGCTCAGCAGTTAAGAGCACTGACTGCTCTTCCAGAGGTCCTGAGTTCAATTCAATACATGTGGTGACTCACAACCATCTGTAATGGGATCTGATGCCCTCTTCTAGTGTGTCTAAAGACAGCTACAGTGTACTTGTATACATCAAATAAATAAATAATACTTTTTTAAAAAAAGAATTATATGGGATGATAGAAATGTTGTTTTTTAAAAATGTATTAAGCCGGGCATGGTGGAGCACGCCTTTAATCCCAGCACTCAGGAGGCAGAGGCTGGCAGATTTCTGAGTTCGAGGCCAGCTTGGTCTACAAAGTGAGTTCCAGGACAGCCAAGGCTATACAGAGAAACCCTGTCTCGAAAAACCAAAAAAAAAAAAAAAAAAAAAAAAAAGTATTTATTCCGGGCAGTGGTGGCACATACCTTTAATCCCAGCACTTGGGAGACAGAGGCAGGCGGATTTCTGAGTTCGAGGCCAGCCTGGTCTACAGAGTAAGTTCCAGGACAGCCAGGGCTACACAGAGAAACCCTGTCTTGAAAAACCAAAAAAAAAAAAGTATTTATTTCTTTGCCTGTTGATATGCAAAATATCACTGACACTCTAAAGAGAATAAGAACTTATTTATTGTGAGCTAGATTAGATGTAGAGGACCATGGGATGGGTTGTTCTTTGTGACACATTCCACCATGAACATTCATAGTCACAGAGCAGGACAATCCTAAAGCAAAGCATTTTCCACATACATTGGTGGTTATATCAGGCAGACAGGACTATAGCAGAGTGGAAAGTCTATTCTGTAGGAGTCAGTTGTGTAGCCCTGGCTGTCACAAAACTTGCTCTATAGACCAGGCCAGACTTAAGATCACAGAAATCCAACTGCCTCTGCCTTCCAAGTGCTGGGATTAAAGATGCCATCACTGCCTGTCATGGTACAACATTCTTACAAAGGCCCTTAGTTTGGTAGCATCCAAGTTGAGTGGCTTATTCCTGCCTATAACTGTTAGCTCCAAGGGATCTACAGGCACACACACCTACACATAATATAAAAGAAGAGAAAAATCTTAAAAGCAAAACTTTAAGATTTCATCTTAAAAATTTGCCGGGCGTGGTGGCGCACGCCTTTAATCCCAGCACTCGGGAGGCAGAGGCAGGTGGATTTCTGAGTTCGAGGCCAGCCTGGTCTACCAAGTGAGTTCCAGGACAGCCAGAGCTTTACAGAGAAACCCTGCCTCGAAAAATCCAAAAAAAAAAAATTATACTGCAGGAGAGACATGAAGGCATTGACTGAATTTTCAAAAAGAGAGAGACTCTGAGTCAAAAGTGTTTTTATTTTTTTCTTTTATTCAGAAAAGGGAAGCCATTTGATCTCATCTGTGTGCCATGAGCCAGCAGGAAGATTTTTGCAATGGTATATCCCAGGGGATGAAGAGTAGGCATGTTATAACATGGATAGAGGGGCTTGCTAATATATAACAGGTGATCTAGAATATGCCTGGAGGTAAGGATACTGGGAGGTTGACATTGTAGAATCCAAAATAAATTCAAGACCACTTAGCCCCTTCCCCCACTGAAGAAACTTTCCAAACTAGCCGTCAAAAAGACCAGACTAAGCCTGCAGCTGCCAAAACAAGATTATCAGTTCCCAGAAAAATTCCCCTACCCCACCCACACTGAATTCTGAGAAAAACAACAAACTGCCCTGATCTTGTTGCTAGAATTCCCCATGATGTTAATAGCTGTGATGTTAACAGCCAACCCATAAGTTCAAAATGTACTGCTGCTTTGCTGACCAATCATTATAACCCACCATTAAGAGCAGGCAGAGTGAGTCACTAGGCCAAAGGTCACTGGCTGGGTAACTCAATCTTGTCCTGGTTCTGGTTGCTTCCTTTGCCCTTCCTCTGGAGTCATCTAAACTCCATGAACAGCAGGACTGACTGATAAACATCTTTATAAGCAGGGACTCAAACTATCCCCAAGCAACAAACAAGAGCATTTGGGGGCCTGCTCTATCCATGTGGGGACAATTATCCATGATTGTGAGGCATTACCCTACAGCAGAATTAATCATCTCAGGAGAACCAGCTTGTTCCCTCAAGAGTTGACAGAAACCCAAGGAGAGACAGTGATCAGCCAGAACACACCTTCATCATGAATGCTTAATTGTGCATGCCTCTTGTCCCCTGACTTAATTATTTCTCTACCAAACTATGCCTCCTATTGGTATCTAACTTGGAGGCGTGTGGAGTCACATCTTATTCCCTAAGTCAGGTCCAGGTACCCATCCTCAATAAGTCAATTTAAAAAGGCAAATTAAAAGTATAAAGCAGAGAAGTTAGAAAGCAGTGTGGCTACATTAAGAAGAAAGACAAAGAGATCTAGCAAGCCTTGCCCCCTTCCCTCAGAGTCCTGAAGTATGACCAAAGTTTAGAGGATCAGCAATATGTACATCTAAACAGTCCTGGTCAAAGAGAGCTACCATTTGAACATCATTATCTGGGTTTGAGTACCATCCTGTAAAGTGCTCTGGCAAGTTGTTAGAACTGTGTGAAATCTCTTACCAGAGGGATAGGTTATCTCTCTGGCTGGAAACTTCCCTTCTCCCAGCATTAGAATGCTTAGAAATTCCCATGTCTTTTGGGTCTAATGTTTCAGTAGTCTGATGACTGAGAGACACACTGTCTTTCTAGAATATCTTCTTTCAGGCAGGTCAGTGACTACTGAATGAAAAAAAGAAAAATAAAATGGAAAGATTGTAGCTGTCCAGAGGCCATGGAGAACTGGGTTTACCTGAAAGGGGGTGGGGGTGGGGAGGCTGGAAATGAAAAGGACAGGGTGCGAGAGAAGGATGACAAGGTTCTGATCAAGGCTCAAAGTTTAACTCTGCAGCTCCAGTTTAGAAAGGGAAAACCACAAAACCCATCCTTTGTTTCAGCTGGATTATGTGGGAAAGCAAGCTCAGAGGGCAGTCTATTCTTCTAAGTTCCTGAAGGAAATTGCTAGTGCAGCAAGGCCAAGACTATACCTGGGTTGTGGCAAGCACTAGTGGTTTGTTTAGCCTGCTCAAGCCTCGGGGAAGGGTACAAATGATCAGCAGCTTGATTCATAGCTCATTTATACCACTCCCATTTATGCCACATCAAGCACCATTTATGGCTGATAAAGAAATAAGTAAATAGCTATACTTATATATAGTATATATAAATACATAATATATAGTATATATAACATACATACTATATGTAGCATATAGTATCTATTATATAGTACATAACTAACAACTATATAATATATATGCATTTCGTTAGTTATATATGCATTTACTTACTTATTTACATATATATATATATATATATATATATATATATATATATATGTATATGTATATATATATATACTGCCACACCAACTCCAGTAGAATCTGTGTGACAAGTTCCACAGACTGAGGCGAAAACTTCAAAAGAAGGAGGCCTCCTGAATCGGTTGTGGAATTCTTGCCCAAAACAAAATATTGAGCAGTGTTGGGGTCCACTGTCCGCAGTGGACGGGGTTCCTGGAGGATTGGCCCGAAGCTGAAATGAAACTAAGGGAGTGGGGAAAGAAAGAAGATGTCCGAGGCTACATGGTTGCTTCTGCTTAGAACGACTGTTTAATGGTGGACAAGCATTTGGGGATAAAGGAAGGGAAGCCCCGCCCCCAGTCTTCTGCGCAGACTTTCTGGAGTTTGGTGGGAACCCTGAAGTCTCGTGACATCTCACAGGTTGCGCAGGTGGGCTAGTCGTAAGTGGGCCTCTGGTAAGCTGGGCGGAGCCGGGGGATCTAGGAGATGTGCAGAACCTGGCTGCAGGGGGGAGCCGGGCTCTCTTAGCCTAGTTAACAACACAATGGATGCCATTGGGTGCAGCACGGCTCCAGTCATTGCACCAACTATGTTGGTGGAGAAGGGACACCACAGAGCAGTAGTTCTCACAACAATGTATCTATTTTGTTTTCTTTTATTCCTTTTTTTTTTTTTTTTTTTTTTTTTGGTTTTGGAGACAGGGTTTCTCTGTTTAGCCCTGGCTGTCCTGGAACTCACTCTGTAGACCAGGCTGGCCTTGAACTCAGAAATCCACCTGCCTCTGCCTCCCAAGTGCTGGGATGAAAGGCGTGTGCCACCACTGCCCAGGGTTTTCTTTTATTCCTTTTCTTATTTACAACATGTTCCTGATAGCCTAGGCCAAGATCTTAAGGGAGAGTAATGGATAAGAAACTATCCCTTGAGATGGGGTCACTAACATGACCTTATATCCGGGGAAACCAACAAATTCATAAATCATTTACAAAATTACATAATAGTATTATGATAGATAAAAACTTCCCCAACAATAAAATTTTATATGGCTACATGTGTGTCATTGGAGGTGGGCTTTGGCATATGGTAAAGAAAGCCTTAAATAAAAAGAATTAAAATAATTTAAATTTATGCACTAAAGATGTATAAAATAATCAGGCATTGTAAGATCAAACCAGAAAGACCCCTACTCCAAACACGGGCTGTTCTTGCACCCCAAGAACCAGGAAAGACCATCTTGATGCAAACTGCAAGAGGATTTTTAATCGGAGCTCCGGGACGACCTGTCTCATGCAAGAGACAGGGGAGTCGACCACGAGGCTCGAAAATTAGAAGCTTTTATAGCAATGGGGTAGGGGGTTGGGGAAATTGGCGTGGTTTCACATGATTGGCTAGTTCAAACATCAGCAAGAGGCCCAGGTAGCAGCTTGAGGTAATAGCTAACTCTAAGAGTCAAGGGGGGGGCGGGGAGGGGAGGTAATCTACCTAACAGTTAAGTCATGTGCTACCTTAGGCAACCTCCTGGGGCGTTGAGACATTCCACAGAGGTCGCTGTGACATTCAGAGGGCGTTGGGCTATTCTGTGATTGTTCCAGGAAAGGTTTGCCCCGTAGCTAGGGCCATCGGTTAGTTTAAAGGTTCACTTTCTCTCCTGACACAAGGGACTCCATTTTGTCTTTAGTTACGTACTACTCTTTCAGCATTAGATGTTAAACAATAATTGATCATAAAGATTTATTAACCTGCTCTTGGAAATATGCCACTAGCCTTGGATAACTGCCCCACTGAGTACATCTTTTCAGAGTTATAACACTTGGATGATTTCTATTGTGCCAAATAATAATGATGTTACCTGTTCTATTTGTGATTCACTGAATATATTTTTTCCAGAGTTGTAATATTTGTTTGTTTGTTATGTATAAAAATCCTTGCCTGAGAGCTGCAGAATACACTCAGATTCAAACTACCTCTGTGTTTGTGTGTGTCTTGTACCGCCAAATCCTTACTAGCCTAGCTTTCAAGGACCCTCATCCCAGGGACCCCCATACCCAACTGGGGTGGTCCGTGGCAACATACATGCATAAAAGGGAAGGACATGACTGCTCCTAGGTGTTGTGCAGGAGAAAATTTGTTGTAGCTAAAGGGGAGAGCATAGCCAGAGGTAGAGACATCTGAGAGAGTACAAAGTGAACATGACCAGACTGAGCTGGGTCATGTAACGAGAAGGGAAGAGGGGAGAGTCAGGAGAGTAAAGGGCAGACAAAAAAGGGAAGGGCAGCTGGGGTAAGGGAAGCTCAGCCCCTGGACAGTGTGTGGTAGCCGTACCCAGTAACAGGTATGCGGAGGAATGCTGCAAAAACCTAGAACATGTCTGTTTTGGTTAAATAGGTTAAATAGGTACCTTAGCCATTTGTCCCAAGTCTGAGACCTAATGATTATCCACTCCTGAAATGGCAGATTAATTTATCATCACAGCAAGAAGTTGCTCAAAGCACCCAGAGATAAAAGAAAAAAACCTTATTAAGCTCCTAACTCTTGCTCAAAGAAGCTTGACTGGAACAGAAATCTTCATAGCGTGTGCAGGTTTGTTTGCCTGTAGGTTCCCATCCCCAAGTTACACTTTGAACAACTAAACAACAGGAAAGACCGAACACTTAGACTCAATTCAGATTTAGATGAAATGAGTTTATCCTTACTGCTAGCAGAAGGACAACGGCCTCATTGCTGAACAGCATGACCTGCAGAAGGTGGGTTAAGGTGAGGTTTAAGGGTGGACATCAGAAAGGTGTGTATTGCAACAATCCATGGAATCCATAGCTGGGCAGGAGGATTGTTTTACTGCCCTCAGTTGTTCCTTCCTTTCCCACTACACTGTAATAAAAAGACCATGTCATCCTTTCTCACAGCAATAAACTAAAGGTTTAAAAATAAAATAAAGGTTTTACAGAAGCAAAGGCAGCTGTTAATACCTCAGGGCCCATTATCCTATTCTTATCTCCCCTGCAGGCCACTAGGACCTCCCAGGCATCCCAGAGAAAAAGGTTAGTGGTCAGGATTGGATGTCTGGCTCCGTATTAAGTTCCTTTAGTCATCCTGGGGACCTGTGTAAATTATTACTCAGATCTGGGCACTCTAATGACTGGGATAGAGAAGTTCATTTCTGGGCAGGCAGAAACGCAGTGCCATCGAATTAGGAATGGCTCTCATGTCTCCCATGATATTTTACAGAGACAAAACCTGCAAATTTTGGTCATTTGGACAAATGGGTAATTGTCATAGTTATCTTGAAACAGTCCAGCCCAGAACTGCACTTTGGGGCTGCTGTTAACCTAGGTCATTCTGCCTCTCTGGCAGAGTTATGCTTTTCTTGATAAGAGGCTGTTAGCCAGGTCATTTCTGAACTGCCAAGCAGAAACATGCTCCTTTTGAAATGGAAATAGGCCTAATGAGCAGGCAGTCCTGGTCAGCAACGCTCGTGGTGGCGCACGCCTTTAATCCCAGCACTCGGGAGGCAGAGGCAGGCGGATTTCTGAGTTCGAGGCCAGCCTGGTCTACAAAGTGAGTGCCAGGACAGCCAGGGCTATACAGAAAAACCTTGTCTCAAAAAACAAACAAACAAACAAACAAACAACCCAGCAAGTGAACACAACCTGTCTGAGGGATGACGCTTGAGTAAATGTAGAGGGGATGAGGGGCAAAGTATATATATATATATATATATATATATATATATATATATATATATGTATATATATATATATACACACACACACACACACACACATATATGTACATGTATATATATGTATAATTTGCCGCTGTTTTTGTGGTTTTACTGGGAGCAGGGTGAGTTAGCTTTACAGAAAGGTCAGGCTGAGATTAGGCAATTCTTCACAGATTCCTCACAGCCTGAGGTTATTACTGAACAATGCTACTTTAGCTAAATACTATGTTGTGTTACTTAATATTCTCGAGGCAAACTTATTTGCTGCAGGAGAAGTTGAAATAATAGAGCTGATGCTGTAAAAGATTTATTAATCAACTTGCTTAGGAAATATTAACTTAGCAAAGCAGAATTTAGCTGAAGGAGCCTTGCCTCCAAGCTTGTTAAAAACTGTAAGAAAGAAAACTGCAAAGCATAATTGAAGTTTAGGGTTGCTGAGAAAACATTCCTGGTAATGTTTGTTTGCCAAGACCGACCTCCAATTATGCTCTCTCTCCCCAAAACAACAACAACAAAAAACCGACAACCCTGATTTACAACTGACCATTAGGCTCACTCCTATATCAAAAAACATGCCTATAGTGGGCCTGGGGCGGGACTGGGGCAGGGGTCACAGGCACCATGAAGTCCTAGTCTGTGCTCTTACTAGGAAAAGCAAATTCTGCCAGGTATGCAAGATGAACCTGGGTAACATCTATTTGAAAAGAAAACTGAGGTATTTAAATAGTTCTGGCAGTATCTTGCTGGGTAAATCTCTCTTCTGCTCAAGTAGCCAGACTTTTAGTCTCTTGAATCTGTTTAAATTGTTCAAAGTGTAACATAGGGCTGGGTCCAGAAAAAGATTTAAGGATGCCAGCATATGTAGAATGTACAAACTGATAACAGTTTCTGTTTAAGACTGGTTCCTTTTTTGTGCATTAGTTAAAACCAGTTGTGTCTTTTCCTTATTAACTTCTTGTTGCTTCTTTTTTTTTTTTTTTTTTTTTTGGTTTTTCAAGACAGGGTTTCTCTGTATAGCCCTGGCTGGCCTCGAACTCACTCTGTAGACCAGGCTGGCCTCGAACTCAGAAATCCGCCTGCCTCTGCCTCCGGAGTGCTGGGATTAAAGGCGTGCGCCACCACGCCCGGCTCTTCCTTATTAACTTCTAATGTGTGGAATAATTTCTTACTGGGAAAGCACATAATTCTATAACATAAACTATGACATTAGCTTGTTTTAATTTTTTCCTTCATTCCCAATGTAGCCACATTGATGTCTCTGCTTTTCACCATAAATTGTTTCCTTTATTAGTTATATCTGGATGAGATATGGAGCCTTCCTGTTGGGATTGTGAGAGCTGGGGCTTTTGCCCTATCCCCACATTGGTAAAATTACTTATAAATCAACCATTTGATAATTATACAATGAATAGCTTTGTAACGGTCTTTCTTTCTTTCTTTCTTTCTTTCTTTCTTTCTTTCTTTCTTTCTTTCTTTTTCTCTTTCGAGACAGGGTTTCTCTGTACAGCCCTGGCTGTCCTGGAACTCACTCTGTAGACCAGACTGGCCTTAAACTCAGAAATCCGCAGATTTCTGAGTTCGAGGCCAGCCTGGTCTACAAAGTGAGTTCCAGGACAGCCAGGGCTATAAAGAGAAACCCTGTCTTGAAAAACCAAAAAAACAAAAATACAAAAAAAAAAGAAAAAGAAAAAAGAAATCCACCTGCCTCTGTAACTGTATTTCTAATAAATCACTCAGTTCAGTTTTTTTTTTAAGATTTATTTTTATTTAAATGAGTACACTGTAGCTGTCTTCAGACACACCAGAAGGTGGCATCAGATGCCCATTATGGACGGTTGTGAACTGCCATGTGGTTACTGGGAATTGAACTCAGGATCTCTGAAAGAGCAGTCAGTGCTTTTAACTGCTGAGCCATCTCTCCAGCCCCTCAGTTCAGTTTTACAAATCAGAGTTCAGATGTAAGCAATGGATAAATTAAGTTGTATCCAAGGAACTGTGATTGCATGTGCAATCCAACAATAAACCCCACCCCAACTCCCACAAGAAGTTTGATTTTTCTAGAGCTTCATTCTTCCAACTTCTCTCTCTAACAAATTGCCTTAATGACAAATCTCTAACACCAGCTTTGAGGGCATCTGTGAATTTCCTCTACTTGATTCCTGGTCTGTACTTTGCATTCAAACTGCAGAGGCTCAAACCTGAAAACCATTGCTGCAGAAAGAACTAAGCCCAGCCCAGTCTTTAGCTAACCGATGCTGTGGTGCCACCCAGTGGTAATTTAATTTAATGATCACTAATTCCTACCTAAAGAGTAAAAACAAAAATCAAACCAAACCAAAACAGAAATAGTGTGTTGTGTATAAAGAACAACGATTCTCACCGGTAATATTACTACATGCTGGCATGTTTCTTTAGTTGTAGATATGGCAAAAATACTTGTGACTTATAGATAAGCCCTAACGTTTAAGAACAATTTGGTATCATCCAAAACACATTGTTCTTTCCCTCTCCCTCTGGTAAGCACTGCTTAACCTGAATTATTACAATTATCCCTTAACCTGCAATTTCCACCCTTCCCGCCTTGGTCTACCTTCTACAGAAAAAACACAATGACCTCCCCCACACACACACTCCCCGAAAAAAAAAGCAGATCCCTAGCAACGGAAGGATTGAGGCTCAAGGATGGAAATGTGAAGACTAGGCCGGCAACACAGCAAAATCCCATCTCAAAATAGAAACTTTAAATTTATCTCAAAATCAAATTCGTGATTGTTAGGTCACAAAACAGGCCTCCAAATGGCAGTGCTGTTAACAATGTCCTAAGATTGCAGCCTGAGTCCAACCCACACTGGATTCTTATCAAATAAATAGAAACCTACACTCAGCATTCTTCAGAAGAATGATACCGGGACTCAAATATTATGTAAAAGCAGAGTGTTTTATTCTGCAGAAGTCCAGCATGCTAGTGTTTCCCATTCCAAGTTGGAAACCCCGAAATGATCTCAAAGGCCGCATTTAAAGCACATTAGGGAAATTCCTGGGAGGGGTGACCTCAACCATTGGCTTATCTCTAAGAATGGTCCAGAACCTTTGCTGGGGAAATCTAGAAACTGTTGTGAGGAAGTCTAGAAACTGTTGCTGACCTGTGCCCTTCCCCCAGCCCTGAGCAGGGTAAACAGCACAATGGGCTTATCGACCCAGATGGAGTCACCTGTCTTGCAGCACCTGCAATTTCCTACAGGAATTTAGAAGAATAGACTGCCCTCTGAGCTTGCTTTGCAACATAATCCAGTTGAAACAAAGGATGGGTTTTGTGGTTTTCCCTTTCTAAACTGGAGCTGCAGAGTTAAACTTTGAGCCTTGATCAGAACCTTGTCTTAGCTTCATCCTTCTCTCGCACTCCATCCTTTTCCAGGCCCCCTTTCAGGTAAACCCAGTTCTCCATGGCCACTGGACAGCTACACTGATCCACTGTCCTTGCCTCCGGCCAGGTGGCAGGGCAGCTTCTGAGGCCTGCACTTGCCTAGACTTCCCCCGTTCTTAGAGATTTAGGCCTAGTCTCCTGAACTGCCAGTTTGAAGCCTGTTATGGAGTCAACCTAGTCCTTTCAAGAGCCTTCCATTTATTTTCACAATATAGTTGATTTATTTCCCTAGAGAATGGTAAAACTTACTGTCTTCCTAAACCTGCAGATTCATTTCCTCTTTCTGAGTGTATACTGGTGATCCTGCTGCCCTGCTCTCAGGGACCTAGCAGCTGTTTACATCATCATCTGCTGCTGCCAGCTGCTCCAGACATGTTCTGCAGATAAAAGGTGGCTCCAGCCACCCAAAAATCTCTCTCTCTCTCTCTCTCTCTCTCTCTCTCTCTCTCTGCTTGTCTGCCTGCCTCTATCCCTTCCTCATCTCCCTTCCCCCAATAAGCCTCTTATAGTAGATCTGTTGTTTGGCGTCATTTCTCACCTTGGCATGGCCAGACTACTCCACCCCTCACTCTCATTTTTATTCAATCACTGAGACCAGGAAGGTTAGAAATTTCTAGTGTGGGACCAGAGTGATGGCTCATTGGTAACTGCTTGTTGGGGAAGCTTGGCAACCTAATTTTGGTTAGTCCCCAGAACACATGCAAAACTAGGAAGAACTGGGTCCACAGTATTGTTTTGTTAACATACACAATAACATTTTTTTAATTTAAAAATATTCTTAGGCCGGGTGTGGTGGCGCATGCCTTTAATCCCAGCACTCCGGAGGCAGAGGCAGGCGGATTTCTGAGTTTGAGGCCAGCCTGGTCTACAAAGTGAGTTCCAGGACAGCCAAGGCTACACAGAGAAACCCTGTCTCGAAAAACCAAAAAAAAAAAAAAAAAAAAAAAAAAAAATTCTTTCCTAAAAAAGAAATCCCCAGTGTTATAGTACTGAAAACTAGTTGACATTGAGATGTTGCAATGTAAAACATGTATTTTTATGGCCAGGCCAAACTTACAATCTCCTTGAGAGTAAAAGAAAGCCACACAGACTAAGAGCGGGAGAACCTTTTTATAACAAGCAAGCAAGTCACTATACAAGTGGAATTTTGCATGGGAAAAGTACATGCTGTGGGGTTATGATGAGATGGTTCCCCTAACATACCATGAAACAATGGAAACAGTTTATGTCATGTGAATCACAAGATTATAAAGAATGTCAAAAAAAACCCAAGTTGACCTTTAGCTGAGGATGTTTGGGCTTTTGGAGGTTCCACTTGGGGTTGAATGGAAACATCTGTATAGTATAAGCCTGTTAGCCATCTAGACTCAACCCAACTCCCCTGCCACCTTATCTCCACAAAGTTGGCTCTCCCTGCTCTGTCCCTTCCCCAGCTACAGCCTCCAGCTCTTTATTTATCAAAAACCACTCCTCCTTCCTGATACAAAAAGGCTTATTAGCATTGTGAGAGAGGTTTCACAGTTTATTCACGTGAAACAACCTGCAGCAGGGTTATCCCCACTCCCACCGGATCAATCTTAGTGGTGCCTTTTGGCCAGATTTGAGGATTAAGTCACTTCCTCAAGAGCAGATTGCTTTTTAACATGATAATCTCAAGAGAATTACTGATCCATCTATTTACACCTTTTTTTTTGGGGGGGGGGGTACATTTACAGTTAAAAGCAGGTCTTGTGGGCTATAGAAATGACAATCCCACACACCCAGCCAGCACCTGGCTCTTCCAACACAGCAATTAACAATTGATAATACAGAGACAAACCTTCATAGCCAACCTATTCAAAAGTGTGGGGGTAGGTTACTCTAACATCTTCTTTTAGTCCAAGAAATGGCTTTATCTTTAATATCAGTAAACTATGTACAATAACAAATGGTCAGTGCTCTTAACAACTGAGCTATCTCTTCAGTCCCTCAAATTTTTAAATTATAAATAGGCAAGTCTTAGGTAATGGCATGACTTTGAGTCCTTTTCTCCTGCTGCCTTTAAACCAAGTATCATTTATAATAATGTTTCTGTGTAAAGACTTCTCCAGGCCAGGCTTGGTAGTGATCCTAGCAGAACTGCTGCAAGTTCCAGAACAGCCAAGGCTATAGGGATAACAATAAAACACACACACACACACACACACACACACATGAGCCGGGCGTGGTGGCGCACGCCTTTAATCCCAGCACTCGGGAGGCAGAGGCAGGTGGATTTCTGAGTTCGAGGCCAGCCTAGTCTACAAAGTGAGTTCCAGGACAGCTAGGGCTATACAGAGAAACCCTGTCTCGAAAAACAAAACAAACAACACACACACACAAACATACACAAAGATGCCCTCCAAATCTTTATATAATATGGAATTTCTTTTTTTGTTTGTTTGTTTTTTGTTTTTTCGAGACAAGGTTTCTCTTTATAGTCCTAGATGGCCTGGAACTCACTTTGTAGACCAGGCTGGCCTTGAACTCAGAAATCTGCCTGCCTCTGCCTCCCGAGTGCTGGGATTAAAGGCATGCGCCACTACGACCGGCTCTTTTTTTTTTTTTTTTTTTAATTGGATGTTTTCCTTATTTACACTTCAAATGTTATCCCCTTTCCTGGTCTCCCAACCCCCAGAAAACCCCTATCCCATCCTCCTTCCCCCTGCTTCTATGAGGGTGTTCCTCAAAACCTCCCTGTCTTCAGTTCCCCTACACTGGGGCATGTATGGAGACTTCATAGGATCAAGGACCTCTTCTCCCGTTGATGCATGACAAGGCCATCCTCTGCAACATATGTAGCTGGAGCCATGTGTACTCCTTTGTTGATGGTTTAAGCCCTGGGATCTCTTGAGGGGACTGGTTGGTTGATGTTCTTCCTGTGTGGTTGCAATCCCCTTCAACTCCTTCAGTCCTTTCTCTAACTCCTCTATTGGGGACCCCACATTCAGTCCAATGGTTGGTTGTGAGCATCTGACTGTATTTGTAAGGCTCTGTTAGGACCTCTCAGGAGACAGCCATATCAGGCTCCTTTCAGCCTGCACTTCTTGGCATCCACAATAGTGTCTGGGTTTGGTAACTGTATATGGGATGAATGCCCAGGTGAGACAGTCTCTGGATGGCCTTACCTTTAGGCCCTCTGCTCTACATATTTGCTCCTGTGAGTATTTTGTTCTCCTTCTAAGAAGGACCATAGCACCCACACTTTGGTCTTCCTTTTTCTTGAGCTTCATGTGGTCTGTGAATTCTATCTTGGTTATTTGGAACTTTTGGGCTAATATCCACTTATCAGTGAAAGCTTTTCTTTTGTAACACAGACTTCTCTTTTTTTCTTTTTTTTCTCTTTCCTTCTCTCCCCCTCTCCCCCTTTCTTTCTTAGACAGGGTTTCTCTGTATAGCCCTGGCTGTCCTGGAACTCACTCTGTAGACCAGGCTGGCCTCGAACTCAGAAATCTGCCTGCCTCTGCCTCCCAAGTGCTGGAATTAAAGGCATGTGCCACCACTGCCCAGCTAACACAGACTTTTCTTACAACTCATATGCATACTTTGAAAGTACGGAGATTCATGCTTCTCTTGAAGAGAAGCTTTAAATCTTACACATTTTGTTCCTCCCACAGTATCTACCTGTAGCTGGGTCTCAGCAGATACCTGTTAACAGTCATAAATGTTTTTTGATAATACATCATTTTAAAAGTGGACTCCTGTTCCCTTCCCAGAATGGTCTCTGTTGGTGTCAGGATCGGATCCTACTCAGTGACATCACACATAGGCGACAGAGACCATCTGCAGCCATGGCAACTGCCATACATTCCCAGAATTCACTTGACTAAGGAGATGTCTCAATGCTTACTGGGCTGCTCTTCCAGAGGTTGGTTCAATCCCCAGAACAAACCCACATGGCTGCAACCATCTGTAACTCCAATTCCACAGTATCTGCTGCCTTCTTCTGGCCTCTGTAAGCAATGCACACAGGAGGTACAGACATATATGCAGGCAAAACACTCATACCCATAAAATATAAATAAAATATTCTGTTTTTCAAGGCAGGGTTTCTCTGAGTAGCCCTGGCTGTCCTGGAATTGGCTTTGTAGATCAGGCTGTTCTGGAACTCACATTGATACACCTGCCTTTTCAGTGCTGGGATTAAATCTGTTTATCAACATTCACTCCAAATAAACTTTTCAGAAAGGAGGGAGGGGGCTGGTGAGATGGCTCAGCGGGTAAGAGCACCCAACTGTTCTTCCGAAGGTGAAGAGTTCAAATCCCAGCAACCACATGGTGGCTTACAACCACCCGTAACAAGATCTGACACCCTCCTCTGGTGCGTCTGAAGTCAGCTACAGCGTACTTATGAAGAATAATAAGAAATGAATCCTAGCCGGGCCGTGGTGGCGCACGCCTTTAATCCCAGCACTCGGGAGGCAGAGGCAGGCGGATTTCTGAGTTCGAGGCCAGCCTGGTCTACAAAGTGAGTTCCAGGACAGCCAGGGCTACACAGAAAAACCCTGTCTCGGAAAACAAAAAAACAAAAACAAAAAAAGAAATGAATCCTTGGACCGGAGAGACCAACCGGAGCAAGCGAGGCTGTCCGGAGCGAGTGGGGCCGAACGGGGACGGCCAGAACGAGTGGAGCCAATCGGAGCGAGCAGGGCCGGCTGGAACAAGCAGGGGCCGTACAGGGGCGGCCAGGAGCGAGCGGAGCCAGCGGGAGTGAGCAGGGTCGAGCGGAGCGAGAGGGGTTGACTGGAACAAGGGGGGAAAAAAAAAGAAAGGAGGGAAAGCCAGGCAGTGGAGTTACACACCACTAATCCTAGCACTGGGGAATCAGAGGCAGGCAGATCTCAGTTAAAGGCCAGCTGGTTTACATATAGAGTTCCAGGACAGCCCAGGATACACAGAGAAACCCTGTCTCAAACAAACAAACAAATGAAGGGAGAGAGAGAAGGGAGGGGCTAGAAAGATGGCTAAGAGTGCTTCTGAATGAGTTTCTACACAGATCAAAGTCGAAATTGGATATAAAGAACAGTGCACACATTTTCAGGATATTCCAGGTATGGGCATCTCATTTCACAATCAGGTTGTTCTTTTTTTTTTTTTTTTCCCTCGTTCTGGTCAACCCAGCACGATCCACTTGCTCTGGTCTGCCCCCGCTCACTCCAGTCAGCCCCGCTTGCTCTGGCTGGCCCCGCTAGCTCCGGTTGGCCTTGCTCGCTCCGGTCCAAGGATTCATTTATTATTATTCACAAGTACATTATAGCTGACTTCAGACACACCAGAGGAGGGTGTCAGTGGTTAAGAGCACTGTCTGCTCTTCCAAAGGTCCTGAGTTCAAATTCCAGCAACCACATGGTGGCTTACAACCATCTGTAATGAGATCTGATGCCCTCTTCTGTTATGTCTGAAGACAGCTACAGTGTACTTATATATAATAAATGAATAAATCTTAAAAAAAATGGTTTTGCAGGCTCAGTGGTTAAGAGCACTGACTAGCACTTGGGAGGCAGAGACAGGGCGATTTCTGAGTTCCAGGCCAGCCTGGTCTACAGAGTGAGTTTCCAGGACAGCCAGGGCTATACAGAGAAACCCTGTCTCGAAAAACCAAAAAAAAAAAAAAAAAAAAAAAAAAAAAAAAAAAAAAAAAAAAAAAAAAAAAAAAAAAAAAAAAAAAAAAAAAAAAAAAAAAAAAAAAAAAAAAAAAAAAAAAAAAAAAAAAAAAAAAAAAAAAAAAAAAAAAAAAAAAAAAAAAAAAAAA
>LR749533.1:337430-369728 GCA_902729485.2 Mus minutoides
AGGAAAGAAAGAGAAGAAGAAAGAAAGAAAGAAGAAATGACTTTGCATCTGTGCATGAAATATAAGAGAAACAGAAGGAGACTGGAGAGATGGCTCAGTGGTTAAGTCTGCTTCTTCTGAGAGGAACAGGTTCGATTCCTAGTACCCACATGGCAGCTCACAACTGTCTGTAATGTCAAGATCTGACACCCTCACGCAGACATACATACAGGCAAAACACCAAAGCATATAGATAAAAATTAAAGAATTATTTTTAAAAAGAGAGGTGGTGGAGAGATGGCTCAGGGGTTAAAAGCACTGGCTGCCTTTCCAGAGGTCCTGAGTTCAATCCCCAGCAATCACATAGTGGCTCACAGCCATCTATAATGCAGTCTGATATCCTCTTCTGGCATGCAGGTGTACATGCAGACAGAGCTCTCATACATAAAATAAATCTTGAGAGAGGGAGGAGAAAGGGGAGGAGGAGGAGAAGGAAAGAAGAAGAAGAAGAAGAAGAAGAAGAAGAAGAAGAAGAAGAAGAAGAAGAAGAAGAAGAAGAAGACGACAAAATGAGGACACATTTTATTTAAAAGGATGTATAGGGCTGGGGAATGTAAGTCAATGGTATAGCATGTCTTAGCTATACCCAATCCCCAGCGTAGCTGTAGCTGTAGCAGTGTGAATGCTCCCCCAGGCTCAGATGTTTGAAGAGTTAGTTTTTAGTTGGAGGTACTTTTTGAGTAGATTGATGAAGTGTGGCCTTGCTGGAGGAGGTGTGCCACTAAACAAGGGCACACTCCCATTTGGCTCTCTCTGCTTGCTGGAGGAAGTGTGCCACTGAGTGAGGGCACATTCCCATTTGGCTCTCTCTGCTTGGTGCTTGCAGTTCCAGATGTGAGCCCTCAGCTTCCTGTTCCTGCCACCACGTCTTCACTCTGTTGCTGTGGATTCTAACCGTTGAGAACCATAAGCCAAAAATAAACTCTTCTATAAGTTTTTTTGGTTATGGTGCGTTATCCGTGACAGAAAAAGTGACTAATACAACAGCAAAATAAATTTTTTTAAATGTATATACATGTAAGAGAAACAACCATCTAGATTGGAATTAATGAAGATTTGTGGCATAAGGATTAGTGGGACATGGTGGCACAGCATCATTCCAACTATTAGGATGACTGAAGTATGAGAACTACCTTGAGTTCAAGTCCAGCCTAGATTACAGAGTGAATTCCAGACCTGCTGGGGCTACAGAGTGAGACAGGGTCTTACTCCATCATGTAAGTACTCATACATGTATGAATGTATGTATGTATGTATGTATGTATGTATGTATGTATGTATGAGTTAGATGAGAGCATACATGAACCGAACTTACCATGCATAAGGCCCTGGGATATGTTCCTAACACTGAAAAAAATAAACAGATGTAGGATAGTCTCCAAAGAAAACTATGAAATACCCTAGGCAGTTCTGGACTCTCTACTTCTAGCCTTTGCCACTATCACATCTGCATGATGATAAACCTTGGAACCTAGCAAGTGATGGGCTTGAATGCAGACATTTTTGCTAGTGTCAACAGTACTGTTTGAAGACTTTATGTAATGCTGTTTCTCCAAGTAAGTTAACACTTCATTTTCCTTTATTTTAACTAACAAAATGAGAAGGGTTAGGTTTCTGGCTCAGTGGTGGTGAACCTATTTAGCAAGCTCCAGGTCCTGATTTCAAGCCCAACACTGGAAATTAAGTGAATAAATAGAACTTGTGAAAACAAGAAACAAATTTACAAGTAAAAGCAACATGTAAACCAACCCTGGTGTTGCCTTTATTTTGCCTATTCAGCTTCTGAAGCAGGAGAAGACAAGTTCAAGGGTAGCCTGGGCTACAGAGTAAGTAAGGCCAGTCAGCGCAACCAGGTGTGCCTCAGCTCAAAATAAAACAGTAAAAGAGCCAGAGAGATGGTTCAACAGGCAAAAGAGCTTGTTGCCCAAACCTAATGGCCTGAGTTCTTTCTCCAGAACCTCTCTCTGGTAGGAGGAGAAACCCAACTGCTCAAAATTGTTCCTCTGTTCTCTACATGTGCACCCCCAGCACGCGCGCGCGCACACACACACACTCACACACACACACACACATTGATCATGTACAATAACAATAAACAAATTTTAATTTTTTTAAATAAAAAGGGACAAGGCTGTAGCTCATTGGCAAAACATTTACCTTGCTTGCTTGAGTTCAGTCTACAACCCCTCCACACACACACACACACACACAAACACACAAAGCACACATTGTGTATACAGAATACAAAAGGTCCACAGCACCACCCCACACACAAAAGGACAAATTCTGTATACAGAATACAAAAGGTCCTCAAAGCAATACATCTATATCTTGACTGGATGTTCTCTAAAAAAAAAATGTTAGGTGGGTGTGGTGGCAGAAGCAGAGGGTCACTGCAAGTTCCAGGCCAGTTAGAGACTAGTGAGACTCGTTTTGTTTTGCTTTGTTTTTAGGTAAAAGAAAGAAGAGAGAAGCCTCAGTTGATCACCAGGAAGCCATTGCTAATATCTGCCTGCCAAGTGACAGGGAGAGTAAACAGGGAAAACCACATTAAGCAGCTCACAACCACCTGTAACTCCAACTTCAGGGGATTTGGCATGTTCTTCTGGCTGATAAGGACACCTGCACTCATGTGCCCTTACTTACACATAGATACACACATAATTTAAAAATCTTTACGATAAATAACAGCCAGTTGGGATGGTGCATGCCTTTGATCATAGTATTCCAGAGGTAAAGGCAGGCTAATCTCTTACGAATTTGAGGCTGGCCTGGTCTCTATATGGAAATCTCACTAGCTAAGGCTACATAGTGAGACAGAGATGATAGATAGATAGATAGATAGATAGATAGATAGATAGATAGATAGATAGATAGCAGACTGTAAAGGATCACTTTGGGTTCGATGCCAGTCTAGAAGACTAAGTATGACCCTAGTCAAAAGAAAGAGGAAGAAGAAGGAAGAGGAGGAAAAGAAGACAACCTGCTACTTAATGTATTTAGTTTAATGCAAATTACCATGTAAATTTGGACTATTAGACATTCAGAATATAATCTGATTTTTGTTGCCTTTCTAACATAACTTTTCAAATGCTTTCAAATGTAGTCTTGGGGTTAATTGACTAACTTCATTCTTTCAAGAGCCTATAGATTTATTTCAGTCAGTGCAGCCCTGGTGGCTTTTATTGTGAGACCCCAAAGTGTTTCCCCCTGAAATATAAAGCCCCTAAAAGCTCCTCCAACCTGTTTCCCCTAAGAATACAGCCAGTAAGAAGCTCTTTAATCTCTAAAGCTAGCAAGAAGCCTTTTGTTCTTCTACCTTAGGTGACCTAGCCAGGGGTGCCTGCCTGCCTGTGTCAAAGACTCGGAGAAGAGATATAGCTCACTCCCCACTCCTCTTGCCTTTTAATTTTACCAAGGACACCCCCCCACCCAGAGAAGAGTTGTAGCCACTCCTCCCAACTCCTCCCAACTCTACTCCCAACTCCTCCCAACTTCTCCCAATTCCTCACTTTTTCCTTAAAAGCCCCCTACTCTTACTGCTTCAGGTGGAACTCCCCAGCCCTTCAGCAAAAGGAGTTCCTCCTCAGCTGGCTGATAATAAACCCTCTTGCAGTTTGCATTAAGCAGTTTCTCTCAAGTTTTGGGGGGCACCAACTCATCCTGGGACAGGAGCGACCCTGTTTTCAGGGGTCTTACATTATCTGCTGGAACAGTTGATTTACCCCTTTGAAATCTGGAATCCCAAATCTAGAAATCTGATCTTAGAGTTATTTTGCTTCCTTCCTTCCTTCCTTCCTTCCTTCCTTCCTTCCTTCCTTTCTTCTCTCCTTCCCTTTCTTTCTCATCATATATAATATTGAGCTTCAGGGGTATTTTTTTTAATTATCTTTATTTTGTGTGTGTACAACCTGGAATTAAACTCGGGTTTTACAAAAGAAACACTACCCCAGTGAGCCATCTCACCTGGCCACTTTCTTAGATTGTATAAAATTTTACTAGCAGGGAAAAATAAAACATTTTATCTCCTTGTGAAATCATCAAAAACATTTTAACGTACATGAGCACTTTAATCTATATAAAGTTTCCTTGCAGGGAATATAGCTTAGTGGTAGAATGCTTGCCTAGCATGCACATGTACACAGACACTGGGTTTGATTCCTAGCAACACAGTCTCACACAGACTTACACACTAACATCCTTGTACACAGATTTCCTAGAGTCAGGTTGGTCTATTCTACATAAGTATCAGCTCAAGCAAAACTACGTAGTGAGAACCTGTGTAAAGAAAGAAGAGGGTCAGGAAGTTGAGCTTCCTGACATATCCCTTAATTTTGAAGAATGTTTTAATTGTAGAACTCTCTCCATAAATGGAAGAACACTGGCTCTTTCTCCCTATCTTTAGACTTAAGATTATGTTATAATTAGGACCTACAACTATTTGTAAGTTGTACTTTTCCAAGATTGTAAAACTTTAATCTTCCATAGGCCACAGAGAGCCTAATTTAAGGGTGGTATTCTCAGTAATATCAGTTCTTTATTATCTTTGTTGAGAGAGGATTTCACTGTGTAGCCCACACTATCTTTGAGTGTTCATCGGTCTTTCTGCCTCAGCTTCTTGGATAAGCTATCAGTCATTATGATTCAGATTGAGAAATCAGAATTCCCCAAAATTAGAATTCCCAAAAATTAGCCATTCAAGAACCCATATACTCATTTTGAAATACTTCAAAAAATCTTCCTGTTTATTTATTATGGGTATCTGGAGTAAATTTATTATGAAGGTAACACTTGTAATCTCAGCAGGAAGCTGAGGCAAGAAGATCAGGAATACCAGGGTAGCCCGGGTAGTCATATAACAAGATTCAGTTAAAGGAGGAGGAGGAAGAAAAGAGGAGGTGTGGCATCAGCTAAGGAGACAGGGTTTGGTGGTAAGCACATTTTCCTACTGGGCCTCCAACTTGCTTTGTAGCCAAGAGTGATCTTGAACTTCTGATCCTCTTGTCTCAGCCTCCTGGTATTGGTACTGTGGGCCAGCACCACTGCTGTGACCCTAAGATGCTGGGACTCTAAAATGCCTAGTCTGTGGCGGGGATCGTTAATAAAGCTGTTGCAATGCTCACAATAGCCAGGAGAGGGGAGTATTTATTCATTTATGTAATTCACACACTCTGACTCCAGGCAGGCCTTTTAAAAAGTGTTTATTTTCACCACAGACCTCAGTTTCTGCAGCTGCAACAGTTCCATGAGATGAGCTGTGTTCAGCAGGTGGACATGTGTCCTCCCTGTTGTTACCAAACTAGATCCTAGCAGAACAATAGTAGCTTTTTCATGTGCTTCTGATCCGTAGCCATACCATTATCAAGTAAACACTCGGGGTCCCTCAGTTCAAAATGAAGGGTCTGGGTGTGGAATAGGTTTGAGACAGTATGATTAATTTTGTAGTTTGGCTACTATTACAAAAACTCCTTCCCTCAAATGCTGATCCCAAGAGGAGAGGCTCAGTCAGTCTTCACTGTGGTTATCTGCACTGTCAGGATCTGTGCAGAGGGAGTGAAGATGTTTTCCAACACTGAACCAATTGTGACCTCAGATTGATCCAGATTTGCATCCAATTTTACAACTCATGGGCTGTCTGAGAATGTTTTGAACTCTTTCAGGCCTCATTTTCCCCACCTATAAAACAGCTGAAAGATAGTACTTACTTTTTATAGAAGTTAGAGGAATTAAATGCAATGGTATATAAGACAATGCAAACAATCTTTCCATCATCTCGACTATCTGCCTTTAACATCATTTGTCAGAACAAGCCACTGGAATCACTAGAAATCCACCAGCAGGGCTGAAGAGTATTAACTTGTGCACTAGCTAAAGCTCAAAAGAAGAGTACTTCTGTTTCTTTAAACTTAAAAATCCAGACTTAGTAAAGAGAGACTTTTATCTAAAAGTAACATTTAGGGGGTCAGGGAGCTTCTGCAGGAGAAGAAGGGCACTAACTATTTCAACAAGAGACTGTGGAAAGGGTGTGTGCTGATCTGAGAAGGACCCTGAGGCCAGTTGTCCTCTAGGGGACACTTGTTGACTCAGACTGCCTGTGGGCCAAGGTTCAGGGGCCTGGGAAGAAAAAGGCTTAACCAAAGACTGACTAACAAGCACTTTGCTCCTGGTGATCAGTGGAACAAGCAACTCAGCTAATCATTTATCACTTATCAAAGAATTGTGATGCCTTGTGTCTGTTCTTGTCCTAGGCAAACAAAGAGGGGTACCTGAAAGCTGTACTAAAGTCCTACAGGAAGGGCGGCGGGTCTTTGAAGTAAGCTGTTTTCCAGAAATGGATTGTGGAGGATTTTTTTTTTTGAACCTGTTTTTTAGAGTAACAGGGACTAAGTAAAATTGAACACTGACACTACCGAATTTTATATTTCCTGTTTCACATGTTGTATTTTAGACAAAGGATGAAATGCAGGTATTCACCGGACCTAGAGACTCCTGGATCTTTGCACAGAGGGACAAGTCTGTGAAGGGCTCATTCATGCTTCCCTGGCAAACTTGTCTTGTTTGGAACAAACTTGCTTGTCAGCAGGCTCTTAGCGTCCCTTTTTGATCCAAAATTAGATCAATGGTAAATAAAACTTGTGTTTTGTTGTTGGTGGTGGGTTTTTATTTGTTTTCTTTTTGTTTTGTTAGTTTGGTTTGTTATTTTTGAGACAGGATCTTATCTGTGCCTTGCTGTCCTCAAACTTACAGAACCAAGGAAGGCCTTGAATTTATAATCCTACCTCCATCCTCCCCAGTGCTGACCATAGACAATGCACTACCACACCTGGTTTACAACGTGCTAGAAATAAGTCCAAGTGTTTGTGTTTGCTAAGAAAACACTCAACGGGCTGGGCTATAACTCTAGCCCCAAATAGCTTAAAATGAACAACACCGACACAAATGCTGACACCTCAGTTTAGTTGAAACAAACCAAGGTCCTCTGGAAGAGCTGCTAGCCCTTTTAACCACTGAGCCATCATCCAATCTCCAAAATTAAAAATTTAAAAGGCCAATGAACCAAACAAGGTTGTTGATTTTATTTTATATTTCATATAGTGTTGGGAACTGGATCCCAGGGTCCTTGATTTATTAGGCAGGTGTCTTCTTCAGTGTTCTATTGCTGTGAAGAAATCCATGACCACAGAAACTCTTACAAAAGAAAGCATTTAATTAAGGCTGGCTTACAGTTTCAGAGGTTTAGTCCTTTATCTTCATAATGGAAGCAAAGCAGCATACAAGCAGACATGATGCTAGAGAGGTAGCTGAGAGTTCTACATCCAGATCTGTAGGCAGCAAGAAAAAGAGGGGAGAGAGAGAGAGAGAGAGAGAGAGAGAGAGAGAGAGAGAGAGAGAGAGAGAGAAGGGAAGAGAGAAGCGAGAGAAGAGAGAAGAGAGCCTGGGCCTGGCTTGGGCTTTTGAAGCCTTAAAGCCCACCCACATCGATACATCTCTTCCAACAAGGCCACACCTCATTTCTTCTAAATACTGCCACACTTTGATAACAACACATTCAAATAAATTATCCTGTGGGAGCCATTCTCATTTAAACAACCACAGCAAGAGATCCATCACTAAACTATAACATTAGCCTCTGATCGTTGAGTTCAAATAAGCCAAAATGGAGGGTAGACATAAAATAGATCAGCCAAAACTTAAGATATATAGATATATCACAACAGACACTGGAGGGCTCATTAGTCTATTTTGTGTGTATTTGAGAATTTCTATTACAAAAAGCAAGAAAGTGTTCAATATTTTTCAGGGTTTGGGGTATGAGGATGGTGCTCAAAACAGATACTCAAGATAAAAGACTGCAATCAGTTTCTTATTTCAGTTGCTTTGGAGCAGTTTTTCTTGGAAAAAAATTATCAAAATGTACATTTTTTTGTGTGTTTTTGAGACAGGGTTTCTCTGTATAGCCCCAGCTGTCTTGGAACTCACTCTGTAGACCAGGCTGGCCTTGAACTCAGAAATCCTCCTGCCTCTGCCTCCCGAGTGCTGGGATTAAAGGCGTGTGCCACCACGCCCGGCTAAAATGTACATTTAAAGATGAATATAAAAAGTAGTATGTATGTAACCATAACCTCATTTATCTAGATTCTGGGATTTGTAATGCTCCCAACCCTAGCAAGGAGAGTAAATAATTTCCCCTAATTTGGCCTCAAGACAAGTGTTGTCACTTTAATTACTACTCTGCGTGTAGCTGCTGCTGGCATGTAGCCAATGAGTAAGACATTACAAGACAATATTTTAATGTCTTAAATTCACGTGTACATGTCCATATTTTTAGCCAAAATTTTTAACATTGATTTGGTCCTTTAATTCAGGCAAGCCATATGTTGCTTTAGAGAACAAAGTCACTTTGACCCAACTGCATTGATAAGGTGGTTGCGCATATTTTTAAATTTCTAGCTATAAATTATATAGTGTGTATCCTTAAGATAATACTGATTATTTCTACTGGTAATAATTATAGCTACAAAACAGATTCACTTTATAAATAGCTCTAGTGGGCCAGAGATAGATGCAGTTGCTGCCAAGAGTTTGAGCCCATATGCCACATGGTGGAAAGAGAAAACTCCCATGATTTTCCTCTGACTTCCGAATATACATTGTTTCACATGTTCATTCAAACGCATAGACATACACTGAGTAATAAATATGGGTCAGTGGTTAAGAATGCTTACTGCTGCCGGGCAGTGGTGGCACATGCCAGTACTTGGGAGACAGAGGCAGGTGAATTTCTGAGTTCAAGGTCAGCCTGGTCTACAGAGTGAGTTCCAGGACAGCCAGGGCTACACAGAGAAACCCTGTCTCGAAAAAAACAAACAAACAAAAAGAATGCTTACTACTCTAGTTTCCAGTACCCACAGTGGGTAGTTCACAACCACCTATAACTCTAAGTCCAGGGGATTCAACACTCTTCTCTGGTCTCTTAGGATGCTTTTACACACACACACACACACACACACACACACACACACACACACTAATAAAATTGAAAATCTTTAAAACTTCAAAAAACTCGCCAGGCGTGGTGGCACACGCCTTTAATCCCAGCACTCAGGAGGCAGAGGCAGGTGGATTTCTGAGTTCGAGGCCAGCCTGGTCTACAAAGTGAGTTCCAGGACAGCCAGGAGTACACAGAGAAACCCTGTCTCGAAAAAAAAAAAAAAACTTCATAAAACTCAAAAATTTGTAAATAAAAAAGTAAATAGTTCTAAGCATGAATTACATGCTTTTTAAAAATTAGATTTATTTATTTTATTTTGTGAGTATGAGTGTTCACCTGCATATATGTATGTATATGATGACCTGTGTGCCTAGTGCCAGAAAGATCAGAAGGTAGTGTTGGATCCTCTGGAACTGGAGTTTACTAATGGTTATAAGCCATCACACAGGTGCTGGGAACTGAGTCTGGGTCCTCTACAAGAGAAACAGGTGTTCTTAACCACAGAGGCATCTCTCCAGTCATTATGGTCTTAATAAGATAAAAATTAAGAAAAATCAAATCAAAACAAAAGCTGGGCAGTGGTGGCGCACGCCTTTAATTCCAGCACTTGGGAGGCAGAGGCAGGCTGATTTCTGAGTTTGAGGCCTACCTGGTCTATAGAGTGAGTTCCAGGACAACTGGGGTTACACAACAACAAAAAAAGAGAGAAAAAGAAAAAGAAGAAAAAGAAAAAGAAAAACAAAGAGAAAAAGAAAAAGAAAAAGAAAAAGAAAAAGAAAAAAAGAAAAAGAAAAACAAAGAGAAAAAGAAAAAGAAAAAGAAAAAGAAAAAAAGAAAAAGAATGTATGTTTGAGTACTATCCCCCCCCCCCCCCGCCCCCAATCATCTGGGATGCAATCCAGGGCTTCATGTGTTCTCAGAAAGCTCTCTGTCTGTGAGACACATCCCTAAACTGTTAGCCTCCTCCTGTTTTGTTGTATATTAAGTTGTAATTTTAGGTTGGGGTTTTTGGTTTTTTTTTTTTCTTTTTGGTTTTTCGAGACAGGGTTTCTCTGTATAGCCCTGGCTATCCTGGAGCTCACTTTGTAGACCAGGCTGGCCTCGAACTCAGAAATCCGCCTGCCTCTGCCTCCCGAGTGCTGGGAGTAAAGGCGTGTGCCACCACGCCTGACATTTTTGTTGTTGTTTGACACAGGGTTTTTTTGTGTAACCCTGGCTGTTCTGGAACTAGCTCTGTAAACCAGACTGGTCTTGAACTCACAGAGATCCACCTGCCTCTGCCTCTTGAGTGCTGGGATTATAGGTAAATACAATAATACCTAGCACCTTTGCTTATTGTGTTTTTTTAAAATAAAATTGTATATATATGTGTGTGTGTGTGTGTGTGTGTGTGTGTTTTGCCTGCATGTATTTAAGTGTGTATATGCATCCAGTGTCCTCATAGTTTAGAAGAGGGCCTCAGGTTCCCTAGAACCAGGGTTACAGACTGTTCTGAACCATCTCATAGGCTCTGGGAATCAAACCCAGGTCCTCTGTAAGAGCAGCAAATGCTCTTAATCATTGAGCCAACTCCCTAGACCTTACTTTATTTATTTTTGAGACTGTATTTTACCATTTAATTCTGGCTGGTCTGGAACTCCTTATGAAGACCAGGTTAGCCTTAAACTCATAGAGATCTACCTACCTCCACCTCCTGAGTGCTTGGATTAAAGGTGTGCACCACCACCATGGCCAGATGCTTGTTTTATTTATTTATTTATTTATTTATTTATTTATTTATTCGTTCCAGTCAACCCTGCTTGTTCCAGTCGGCCCCGCTCCTCTGGCGGCGCCCCCCCACCTCGCTCTGGTCGGTCCCACTTGCTCAGTCCCTGTTCTCTCCGGTCCAAGAATTCATTTATTATTGTTCATAAGTACACTATAGCTGACTTCAGACTAACCAGAGGAGGGCATCAGATCTCATTACGGGTGGTTGTAAGCCACCATGTGGTTGCTGGGATTTGAACTCGTCACCTTCGGAAGAGCAGTCGGGTGCTCTTACCCGCTGAGCCATCTCACCAGCCCTTGTTTTTTTTATTTATTTATTTATTTATTTATTTATTTATTTATTTATTTTTATTTTTTGGTTTTTCAAGACAGGGTTTCTCTGTATAGCCCTGGCTGTCCTGGAACTCACTCTGTGGACCAGGCTGGCCTCGAACTCAGAAATCTGCCTGCCTCTGCCTCCCGAGTGCTGGGATTAAAGGCGTGCACCACCACGCCCGGCTTTTTTTTTTTTTTTTTTTGGTTTTTTGGGTTTTTTTTTTTTTTTTTTTTTTTTTTTTTTTTTTTTTTTTTTTTTTTTTTTTTTTTTTTTTTTTTTTTTTTTTTTTTTTTTTTTTTTTTTGGTTTTTTGGGTTTTATTTTTATATTTAACTTTTTGTTTGATTCTTGAAACAGTCTCATGTAGCATAGACTATCCTCAAACTAGCTGCATATCCCAGGGTGGCCTTGAATTCCTGATCCTCCTACATTTTTTCAAGTGTTGGGATTATAAGAAGGCACCAGGATACTTGGTTTAAAGTTTTTTTGTTTTTTTGTTTTTTTCAGTGTGATGCTACAGATTGAACCCAGGGCCTTCTGCAAAACAAGCAAAGAATTTCTGAGCAAAATACAGAATTTAATTATTTTATTTTTAAAGCTAAGAAGACCAGGTAAACATGTGTTAAAGAATGTCTCTTCTCTCTCTCTCTCTCTCTCTCTTTTTTTTTTTTTCCAATTCTTAGGTGTTGAAGTTAGGCCCCATTCTTCCTCCCAGTATCAAGCTCTCAGAAATAAGACTCAGACTCAAAATATATTTATTTTTTTTATTTTTTCTTTTTTAAATTATGTTTATTTTATTTTATTTATTTATTTTTTATTTTTTTTAGATTTATTTTATTCATTATATGCAAGTACACTGTAGCTGTCTTCAGACACTCCAGAAGAGGGCGCCAGATCTCATTACAGATGGTTGTGAGCCACCATGTGGATGCTGGGATTTGAACTTATCACCTTCAGAAGAGCAGTCGGGTGCTCTTACCCGCTGAGCCATCTCACCAGCCCCAAAGATTTATTTTATTTTATTTATGTAAGTACACTGTAGCTGTCTTCAGACACTCCAGAAGAGGGCGCCAGATCTTGTTACAGATGGTTGTGAGCCACCATGTGGATGCTGGGATTTGAACCCATCACCTTCAGAAGAGCAGTCGGGTGCTCTTACCCGCTGAGCCATCTCACCAGCCCTCAAAATATATTTATAAATACCTTGGTTATATAGCTAGGCTCTATAGACTAAATTTTATTCTGACTAGAATCATAACTTAATATATCTTATTTATTTTAACCTACATTCTGGCACATGGCTAGTTACCTATGCTCAGGTATCAAGTGTTTGTCTCTTCATATCTTCCTAGGCTTATCCCCTATACCTGGCTCTATCCTAGAATCCTTTCTCCTCCCAGATGTCCCACCTCTATTTCCTGTCTAAGCTACAGGTCATAGGCTTTTTAATTAACAGGTGATGCACCCATAAAATACACATTCTTTCTACACTTAGGGAATGTTTGTAATCCCAGTATTCAATAGATAGGGGCAGGGAGATTACAAGTTCTAGGTCATTCTCAGGTACAAATCAAATTTGAGGTCATTTTGGGCTATAACTGACCCCATCTCAAAAAAACAACAAATTAAATAAATAGGATTTCACTGGGCAGTGGTGGCACATGCCTTTAATCCCAGCACTTGGGAGGCAGAGGCAGGTAGATTTCTGAGTTCGAGGTCAGCCTGGTCTACATAGTGAGTTCCAGGACAGCCACGGCTACACAGTGAAACACTGTCTCGAAAAACAAACAAAAATAAATAAATAAATAAATAAATAAATAGGATTTCATGATGGGTGTGGTGACCTGTAAGCCCAGCACTCTGGAGGTAGAGTTAAGGTGATAGTCTATGGCGTTAGGCTGGCATAGTCTACATATCAAGCTCTAGTCAAGACTGGGATACACAGTGAGATTCTACCAAAAAAAAAATACAATTTCATTTTAAAAAAAATTTAGTGGCCCCAGTTTCAAGAATCAGCATACCAATTTTAATTGAAATTTTACTTCTGGGGACTCTCTCAAGAGAGTGCTCTCAGGTATAGTTTTCTGAACATTTTCTGTTAATTCTAAAATTTATTTTAATATTTAATAAACTCCAAGTCTGTTTCGTTTTTCTTAAAGGAAAAATTCTATTTTTGTGTAAGGTACTTTGTTTAAAAAGCAATTTCTTTGATTTTTTAAAAAGATTTTATTTATTTATTTATTTATTATTTCTTTATTTTTTATTTTTTAGTTTTTCGAGACAGGGTTTTTCTGTGTAGCCATGGCTGTCCTGGAACTCACTCTGTAGACCAGGCTGGCCTTGAACTCAGAAATCTACCTGCCTCTGCCTCCTGAGTGCTGGGATTAAAGGTGTGCACCACTACTGCCCAGCAATTTATTTATTTATTTATTTATTTACTATATATGTAGCAGGGCAGAAGAGGACACCAGATCTGATTATAGGTGGTTGTGAGCCACACCATTTGGTTGCTGGGAACTGAACTCAGGACCTCTGGAAGAGCAGCCAGCGCTCTTAACCTCTGAGCCATCTCTCCAGTCCTTTGATTTTTTTTTTTTTTTTTTTTTCCCCGAGACAGGGTTTCTCTGTACGGCCCTGGCTGTCCTGGGACTCACTTTGTAGACCAGGCTGGCCTCGAACTCAGAAATCCGCCTGCCTCTGCCTCTGATTATTATTTTTTTTAATGAATTTACAAAGTCAACAATAAGTTTGCTTGCAGCCAGGTGTTTTGATCTAGGTCTATAATCTCAGTACTAGAGAGCAAATTAGAGGTCAGCCTCAAAAACAGCAAGGCCAGGTGTGGTGACACCTTTAATCTTTAATTCTAGCACTTCAGAGGTAGAGGTAGCTGAATCTCTGAGTTTGAGATCTGGTCTCCAGAATGAGTTCCAGGACAGCCACAGTCAGGGCTTCACTGAGAAATCCTGTCCCAAAAAACTAAAACACAAGTTTGCTTATAATTGAAAGATAGGAAAGCTAATTACAGGAAGGTGAACCTTGAAGAAATAGGAGGGTGTATCTGAAATAGTTGATACAGGCTCCTGACCTTACCAACTAGATGCTGTTCTTTCCCACCCTTAGTTAATAACATGGGTCTTCAAAATTAAGACTTTTACATTGCCTTAAATTTTATTACTTTAAATAGCTACCTGCCAGATTATAATTTTCACTTGTCTGATGACTGATAGAGTCTAATATTAATTTTTTTCCTTAACAAAATTAAGCTTCTAGTGAGTAAGCTAGAAGGAAGGAACAGCTACCGAGGATAGCACAACTAACTTGGCTTTTCTCCAAGCATCTTTCTGTCTGCTGGGTTTTTTCTCCTTAAGAAAGATAGGGTTTGCTTTCCAAAGGGATGATAGAGCTCATCGTCAGAAGGCATGGCATAGTGGCTGGAGCGAGAAACTAGTTAAACACATCTCATCCCTGTCTAGGAAGTAGGGCACTCTTTCTGGCTGCTTTTAATTACTATTTGGGGCAAAAGTTAAAGGGAATAATCATGGAGATATATTTTTGTTGTTGTTGTTGTTGTTGTTGTTTTAAAAAGGGAATTTTTTATTTTATTTTATTTTATTATTATTATTTTTTTTTTTTCGAGACAGGGTTTCTCTGTATAGCCCTGGCTGTCTTGGAACTCACTTTGTAGACCAGGCTGGCCTCGAACTTAGAAATCCGCCTGCCTCTGCCTCCGGAGTGCTGGGATTAAAGGCATGCCACCACGCCCGGCGAATTTTTTATTTTTTAAATGTGTACTGCATGTGCCCTTGAAAGCCAAAAGAGGTAGTTAGATTTCCTGAACCCCTGAACCTGCAGTGATTATGAGACACGATGTGAGTGCCAGAGGTTACACTCTGGTTCTTTATGAGGGCATCAAGGACTCTTCATTTCTGAGCCACCTCTGTAGATCCAGTTTTTAAAAAAAATTTAGTTGGCTGAGCATAGAGGCACATAACTTTAATTCCAAGACTTAGAAGGGAGAGTCAGGCAAATCTCTGTGAGTTCAAGGCCAAGCTGGTCTACATAGTGAGTTACAGGAAAACCAAGGCTACAAAGTGAGATCTAGTCTCAAAAATATAAAAAACAAAGACAAAAATCCCACACCATTTTAATTAATTGATTAGTCAATGATTTTAAAACTAATTAAAATATTATAAGTGTGGGTGTTTTGACTCCAGGTGTGTCTGTACAGCACACTGTGCAGTGTCCACTGTTTTTTTTTCCCTTGTTCCGGCCAGCCCCACTCGCTCCCGGCCGCCCCTGTACGGCGCCCGCTTGTTCCAGCCAGGCCCGCTAGGCCCCGCTTGCTCGGATCGGCTCCGCTTGCTCCGGTTGGCCCCACTCGCTCCGCCCCGCTGGCTCCGGCTGTCCCCGCTTGCTCCGGCCGTCCTGGTTCGGCTCCACTCGCTCAGGACAGCCTCGCTTGCTCCAGTTGGTCTCTCTGGTCCAAGGATTTATTTCCCATTATTCTTCACAAGTACGCTGTAGCTGACTTCAGACGCACCAGAGGAGGGCGTCAGATCTTGTTACGGGTGGCTGTAAGCCACCATGTGGTTGCTGGGATTTGAACTCATCACCTTCAGAAGAGCAGTCGGGTGCTCTAACCCGCTGAGCCATCTTACCAGCCCCCCCACTGTTGTTTTTAACAAAATCTCAAACATTCAATTTTACCAATAAGGACTCAGGAGCAAGATGCTGGGGTGAAAGCCTGCTAGCTCATAGAAGCAGAGGAAGTACCAACCTGACCCTCCTTCTCAGCGACAACACAAAAAGAAAGTAGGCTGTCCTTCACATTCTCTCAAAAACCCTTCAAACTGAATGTCCCTCCCTTCTACTTCCTGGGCATCCCTTTATCAGTCTTCCTGACTTCTTTTTCTTTTTCTTTAAAGATTTATTTTAAATATATGTATACAGTGTTCTGCCTGAATGTATGCCTGCAGGCCAGAAGAGGGTACCAGATATCATTATAGATGGTTGTGAGCCACCATGTAGTGTCTGGGAATTGAACTCAGGACCTTTGGAAGAAGAGCCAATGCTCTTTTTATTTATTTATTTATTTTTGGATTTTCAAGACAGGGTTTCTCTGTGTAGCCTTGGCTGTCCTGGAACTCACTTTGTAGACCAGGCTGGCCTCGAACTCAGAGATCCGCCTGCCTCTGCCTTCCAAGTGCTGGGATTAAAGGCGTGTGCCACCACACCCGGCTTTTATTATTTATTTATTTATTTATTTATTTATTTATTTATTTTGAGCCAATGCTCTTAACCGCTGAGCCATCTCTCTAATCCCCTGGCTTCCTCTTACTGTATGGTTTTTACCTATGTTCACTCCCTGTCAACTGGTTGTTTGCTCTTCCTCTTGACCTTTGATTGACTTTATTTAATCCTGTTTATAATAAACAGAAAGCTCTTAAATTAAATGTGTGTGCTAGGTCTGAGCTACAGCACAACTAGAAACAGGGTTTTCCATTAAAGAACACAAGCTTGAGGTTCAGAGTGTAATCAAATGTGCCGTAACAGTCCACAGTGGCCAGAAGAGGGGATAGGATTCCTTGGGACAATTACAGAAGACTGGGAACTATTGTGTGGGTTCTGGGAACTGAACTTAGGTCCTTGAAAACACAACCTGTGCTCTTGACCATGGAGCCATCTCTCCAACACTTCTATGCACACATCCTTTAAAAAAAAAAAAAATCCAAGAAACGGAATCTCCTGTTGTAGCCCAGAATGGTTTGGATCTCACTATAATCTTCCCTTCTTTGCCTCCCAAGTATCATTACAGGTATAAGCCATGGTGCCTGGCTAAGAAAATATAGAGATGGCAGTTCACATCCCTCACCCTGTCAAGGGCGCACTATAACGAGGAAATATGTGATGGAGAGATGGGACAGAGGGAGTACAAGGTGGAGAGATGGGAAATCAAAGCCAAGCAATTTGTGTGCTATGATGAGATAGAACTAGAGACACTACAGTGGGTGGATCTGAGGAGCCTGCACAACCACCGGTGGTCATGGTGATGTCTGGGTCCATGGCCCTACAGCAGTCTGTGCTGATGGCTGTAGCATGTGTTGTCTGTGGTCTGGACTGTTACCTGAGACCATGTTGAATTCCTGAGACCATACTGACACTGGAGGCACAACAGCGATGGGGCAAACTGATCTAAGTGGCTGGTGTTGCCACCTGAAGCCATGGTGACATCCTAGCACAGGCTGCCACTGAGGCCTATGTCTGGGTCTTTGGTCCTGCTGCATTTGGGTCTGTGTCAATGACCATGACCCAAGTTACCATCAAAGGCCATGGGAATGTCCCTGGTCTGGGCTGGTGCCTAAGGCCAAGTAGATATTCCAGTACTGTGCTAAGCTATCCCCAGCCCTTGCCTGGGCAGCATGGAAGAGCTGGCTCTGCTGATGTTAGTGTCAGAGAGCTGTCCCCAATAAACTGAGTGAGGAAAAACCGGCCCTGCCCCTCACGGGCTATAGCATTCAGGAGAGTGGGCCCCCTGGGCAGCATAGTAGAGTCAGAGGCCTCAAAAGCAGGAGGAGTACAGGAGAGCTGGCCCCACCTCTTTCACCTGGACAAAGCCAGAGAGCTGGCTCTGGTGGTACAGGCACATGAGAGTTGGCAGAATGACCAACTCAGTTATCACCCAGGCCCAGATCCAGGGCTTTGAGTTGGCCCACTTCAATATCTACCTCATCCATGAACCTCTGATGTGAGTGAAAGTGCTGGTCCTACAGCTCCAAAGCTACAGGATTTCTGTGACACAGGGTAACAATAGGATATCCAAGAGGAGTCCTTGTGAGGATCCAGTATTGATAGTGTAGCAGAAGCCAGAGGGCTCAAACCAGACCAATGACTCATTGCAAAGAATTTTTGCAAGTAAAGTTGTTTCGGCAAAAGGATGTACTGTGTGACTCATCATGACACACAGTAGCTTCCACAGTGAGATGGGTGTTTGTTTGTTTGTTTGTTTTCTTTTGGGGCAGTGAGCAGATATGAAGGGATAGGGAAATGAGTGGGATTGGGGAACATGATGTGAAATTCACAAAGAATCAATTACAAGTTTTTTTTTTTTAATGAGACCTTTTCTAAAACGTTTTCCATGAACTCTCATTAAATTAAAATCACTCCCTAGAGATGGAGCCAGAGGATGGGGGCTATTAACATGGAGGTTAAAGACTGCTTAGAAGTAAGCTAAGGCAAATAAACACCCTGGAAGCTCTACAATATCAAGCCTAATTCAATAAAGGAGCTGTAGCTGAGTTGCTAAGCTTAAAATAATTGCCTCATGAATAGTAGTCATATTGAATTGATTACAACTGAAGAGCATAAATGTCTGTGTTTTATATTTAGTCTAGATATATGCTCTTCACTGAGGAAGCTGAAGAATGAATTTAGTGAATCGATTATCTGAAAGAATAATTGTGGTGTGTGGTTATGAGGAGAAAAAACAGTTGTTAGCCTCTGAAAACTCTTGGCCGCACAAGTTGAGAAGAAAAACTGTGCTGTGTTTTTGTGGCAAGGTCTTATGTGTTCAGGCTGGAACTTGCTGTGCAGCTGAGGATGATTTTGAGGTCTTTTGATTGCTTGTTTTTGTTTTTTGTTTGAGACATGATCTCACTATGTAGTACTGTCCAGCCTGAATCAATATATAGGTCAGGCTGGCCTTGAACATGTGCTCGTTGTCTCTGCTTTCCAAACTCTGGGATTACTGGTGGGGCACATACAATCCCCGATTTATGTAGTGCTGGCAATCAAACTGGGGACTAGACAAACATTCTACCAACTGAGCTATATTCCCACTTCTTGGAAGGAAAACTTAAATGTTATGGTCTGAATGATTTATGGCCTCTTTAAATTCTTTTTTTTTTTTTTAAAGATTTATTTTATTTATTATATGTGAGTACACTGTAGCTGTCTTCAGACACTCCAGAAGAGGGAGCCAGATCTCGTTACGGATGGTTGTGAGCCACCATGTGGTTGCTGGGATTTGAACTTATCACCTTCGGAAGAGCAGTCGGGTGCTCTTACCCGTTGAGCCATCTCACCAGCCCCCCTCTTTAAATTCTTATGTTGAAACCCACCCTTCAAGGTGTTGATATTGAGGAAGAGAAGCTGTTGGGAAGTAATTAGGTAAAGAGAATGGACTCTGTCTTTTTGGAGGGAGGATATGTAACCTAGGCTGTTCTTAAACTTGCTGTGTAGCCAAGGATGGTCTTGAACACCTGGCCCTTCTCCCACTTTCGAAACATAATTATAGAAGCATGACACCATGCCCTACGAAGATAGACTCCTTCTAAATGGGATGAGTGCTCTTACAACAGAGAACAGCTATCTCTTACCCCATGTGAGAACATACTAAAAACACGTGGAGTTGGAAACAGGTCTTACAGACAGAGTCTCCCAGTGCCTACATTTCCAACTACCTACCTCCAGGCTTTGAGAAATAAATTCTGTCATTTATAAGCCATACAGTTTATCGTACTTTGTGATGAGTAGCTGAATCAGATTGACACAGTTAAGACACCTGAAATAATAATATAATACTAACAGAGTGACTAATTACAGATGCCTCTGAATTCAGAGTGGAGACAATAGACAGTGAACTTTCTATGATTTTTAAAGAATTATTAAAACCTGGATGTTAGCAAGGCATTGTGACTCATACCTATAATCCTAGCACTTGGAAGGTGGAAGCAGAAAGACTGCTTCCTGGACTATACAGTAAGATCCTATTGTTTCAACAACAGGTGATAATGCAAACCTGTTGTCCCATGTGAGGCCAGAAGGGGTATGGCTTTAGCACAGGCTTCAAGGCTGGCTTTCTGTGCAACATAGTGAAACACATTTCAAAATGTCAATGTCAAGATGGTTGCAAGGCTGTTACCTGCTGTAGGCTTGTAAAGACCTGCCTCAAGCCAGGTCTAGTGTCCTCTCTCTTCCTGTTTGTTACCTGTAGATCTGGATACAGAACTCTTAGTTACCTCTCCATCATCATGACTGTCTGCTTACTCCCAGGCTTCCTGGCCATGACAATAAAGGACTAAACCTCTGAACTGTAAGCCAGTCCCAACTAAATGTTTTCCTTTATAAGAGTTGCTATAGAACTGGGCGTGGTGGCGCACACCTTTATTCCCAGCACTTGAGAGGCAGAGGCAGGTAGATTTCTGAGTTCAAGGCCAGCCTGGTCTGCAGAGTGAGTTCCAGGACAGCCAGGGCTACACATAGAAACCCTGTCTCGGAAAAAACAAAACAAACAAATAAACAAACAAAAAAGAGTTGCCATAGAACATTGACTAATATAGAAGTTGGTACCAGAAGTGGGGGTATTGCTGTGTTAGGCCTGAGCATGCTTTTCTTTGGAGGAATGTAGACTTTGAAACTTTGTATTAGGAAAGAAGTTGAATGCTTTAAGTAGATCTTAATGGGCCATGTAAGTAGAGCATAAACATCAGTGGTGCTGAGAGTGATTTGACCTGGGGGTGGGGGTGGGGGTTGGGGTGGGGCAGCTCAAGAAGGTTTCAGAAGAGAATATTAGTAAGTGGCCTAAAGAATCTTGTGATATTTTGGTGAAGAATGTGGCTGTTTTCTGTCCTTGTCAAAAAAAAAAAATCTGTCTGAGGCTAAAGTAAAGAGTTTTTAGATTAACAGCGTTGGGAGAAGAGATTTCACAACAGCCTAGTGTTGCCTGTATTGCTTGGTTTTTAAGGGCTAAGCTTATGTAGATCTATAATGAAAAGGAACAAGATGAGCAAGGTAAAATACAAAGCTACAGTTTGAGGAGAAAGGAGGCAACAAGGGGTATAGTAGAACTTAGTCTTGTGCTCAAGAAGATGAAAGAAAGTGAGAAAGAAAGAAAGAAAGAAAGAAAGAAAGAAAGAAAGAAAGAAAGAAAGAAAGAAAGAAAGCCTGATGCTAAACAGAATAAAGGAAGTGGTGACCTCAGGGTAAAAATCTCACCCAGTTAAGATTCTAATTTGTAAAAAGGAATTAAAGAAAAATTTAGGGCCTGGTTTGGTGGTACATGACTTTAATCTCAGAAGTCAGGAGACAGAGGCAGGTAGATCTCTGAGTTCAAGGCCAGCCTGGTCTACAGAGCAAGTTCCAGGCAAAGCCACACTTAGGCAGTGAAGGAAAACATCAGAAAAAGAAAGCTAGTAAAAAATGTATTTGGGGGCTGGTGAGATGGCTCAGTGGGTAAGAGCACCCGACTGCTCTTCCGAAGGTGATAAATTCAAATCCCAGCATCCACATGGTGGCTCACAACCATCTGTAACAAGATCTGGTGCCCTCTTCTGGAGTGTCTGAAGACAGCTACAGTGTACTTACATATAATAATTAAAAAAAAAATGTATTTGGACAAGGCAGCCATGTTTCAGGCCCAGCAAGCATTAGGACTTGGCAGCTTTAACCATGTGGTTCTAACTTTAGAGTCAAAGATTCAAGAAAGGGGTTTAAGGATCTCCCTCCCCAGCTATGGAGAGCATCTCCCTCTCCAGCAAGGGAAAATTGCAGAAGCCAGGCATGTATGAGGGATGCCCCATGGAGTCTTTTCCCAAACCTCCGGCAGGTAACAACCTTGCAAGGCATATCTCTGTGCACAAGGCCAGCCTAGTATACATAGCAAGTTCCAGGGCAGCCAGGAATATAGAGACCCTCCTGTCTCAAAAGAAAAATTGTATTGTAAGGCTAGAGAGATAGCCCAATGTTTATATGCACATGTTGCTCTTGCAGAGGACCTGGCTTGATTTTTAGCATCCACATCAGGCAGTTCACAACTGCCTGTAGCTCCAGTCCAAGGGATTGGATGCCTTCTTGTGGGCACTGTGTGCACATGGGATACATACAGACCAACAGGCACATATATTTACATATGAACAAATAAAAACAAAAATTTAATTGTATTGATTGGCAGACAAGATAGCACAGTGGACAGGAGCACTTGTTGTCAAACTTGAAGACCCGAGTTCAATCCCCAGAAACCACATAGTATATATAGAACAGACTCTTGAAAAAAATTTTTTTAAATATTATTGAGTTGTATGAGTTCTTTAATAATAGTCTTGTAAGGTTGTATGTGTGTGTTTGTGTTTATGAGTGTGTGTGTGAAACATTTTAACATCTCTCCAGTTGAAGATACTTAATAGTAGTAGACATACATAAGATAGAAAAGAATTTAAACAAAAATTTAAATCAGCTGCTATACTACTAAACTTTTTTTTTTTGGCATGAACTGACCCCTTTTCTAAAACTATAAGGTGTTTGGCAAAATGGTTCATCAGATGCTGCCACATCTGACAAGTTGAGTTCATTTCCTAGCACCTGGGGTGATGGAAGGAGGGAACTAACTAGTTCTTACAAATTGTCCTCTGACCTCCACAAGCATACCCACACACATACACATCTCACAAAACAAATAAAATGTAATAAAACACAGCCAGAACTACAGAGAGAAACCCTGTCTCGAAAAACAAACAAACAAACAAACAAAAAATGTAATAAAACATAAAAAGCTAAATAATAAGGGATACAGTTTTCCAAGTAGTCTTTGTTATGAAAGGATTTTCCTAGAAAGCCAAAATCTTGGCATAAGAAAATATCACTCCAGATTTTCTTGTAGAAATTGGAATTGTGACAGCTTGGCATGTTTTATGCTAATTAGAGGTTAAAGCTGAGATTACTGACTCCACTGAAGGTTTTCCATTCAGGCGGCAATTGTGTTAGGGACCCCCAACAGAATGGAAGGCAGTATTCTAACATAGCCCTGGCTGTTCTGGAACTCATTCTGTGGACCAGCCTGGTCTCCAAATCACGGAGATTTACCTGCCTTTGTCTTCTGAGTGTTGGGATTAAAGGTGTTGACCCCCCAACACACACACACACACACACACACCTGGCCCTTAAGGGAGAAATTTTCTTTCTAAGGGAGTGATGTAATTACTAACAAAGTGCCCATTCTTCTATAATAAAAGCCCACCCATTCTCCATAATCAACTCTAATGAAACCCATAGATCAGAAAATTGCCTTAGCAGATAAGGACTTCCCACCAAGATTGACTATTGGGGTTTTGATCTCCAGGACCTACATCATGGAAGGAGAAAACTGACTTCTGAAACTCATTCCCTGATTTGTACATAAGCACAGAAACATACACACACACTATGCCATTTTAAAAAGTCTTTAAAATTAAAATAAGTTTGGTGAACTTATTAGATCACCTAAAAAGGTTAAAGACATGAAAGCAGAAGAAGGATTTGGTGTGAAAAGGAAAGAGATCAGAGGGAATGGGGTGGGATGGGGGGGTACAAGAAGGTTATAAACAGATATGATCAAAATATGTACATGAAGCTGGGTTGTGGTGGCGCACGCCTTTAATCCCAGCACTCGGAGGCAGAGGCAGGCAGATTTCTGAGTTCGAGGCCAGCCTGGTCTACAGAGTGAGTTCCAGGACAGCCAGGGGAACACAGAGAAACCCTGTCTCGAAAAACCAAACCAAAACAAAAACAAAAACAAAAACAAAAACAAACTCTGTCTCAAAAAACAAAACAAGAAAGTACATGTATGAAAATGTCATAATTAAATACAGTATTCTATATATGTTAATAAAACAAAACTAAATCATTAATGCTTACAATTTTATAAGTCAATTACTGCCCAAATGAACAAAAATCATGTTTTTTGATTAGTACAAACAATAAATCATTTTCTGCTGTATTTGTTTGACTAGCTTAGAATCTAACATCCTGCAAGAAGCCACCAACAAAATTAGAAATACTCAGTAAAATATTTTATATGTACTCTGTATAATAGAAGCAATAATTGCATAACATTAAGTGTCCATAAACATTGCAGATACCAAAGTTGGTTATTTTCCCAGTAGCACCAACCTGATACTACCTAGATTATCATCATTCTTTCATTCACTAAAATATAAATGGCAGGCCAAGTGGGACCCAAGGTTCTCTAGATACTGGAAAGAACGAACCAGGAAGCATAAATACTCCCAACCCCAAGTACAATCCAGCTAAGAAGGTAAGAGAAGTCATTTTAGGGGTTCTGGAAGATTATTGGAGGGTACGATAGAAGCTAAGGTTAATTACCCAGGTTGTTATTTACCCTGCCTCGTGTGTGTGTGTGTGTGTGTGTGTGTGTGTGTGTGTGTTGAGATGGAGTCTCACTAGGTAGACAGGCTGATCTCCAACTCCAGATCCTCCTGCCTCAGTCACAAGAATGCTGGAATTATAGATATGAGTCACCACGTCCTGTCGGGGACTAGGATCTTAAAATGGTTTAAGCATCTGCATTACAGTTTAAAAATACAGTACAGACGTTGTGGGAAATGACCTCAGCGTGCTGTCTCCCTTTTCCAAAGCTACGTTATTGTTTAGGTTGGGTTGGGCGACATCCTCTCTGGAAGATACGATTCTGCTCTGCGGCTCGCGCTCGAACCGGCTGTTGGGGGCTGCACCGTGCAAGAGAGGTTTTCCTCACTAGTACCGCGGGCGGGCACGCACCCAGACGCGCCCCCGATCCCTCTGAACTCAGGGGTGCGCGCCCCGAACCGCGCGCCACCGAGCTCTGCGGGCGCTCCCGTCGCGCAGCGCGGTTCAGTTGACCCGCCGGCGCCAGACGCTGCGCTCCGGCGGGCGCAGCCGCGGCGGCGCGGGCCTCCCTAGCTGACACTCCCCCTGCGCGCCCCTCCCCCGCCGCGGCGGAATCCCGCCCGCCCGTCCGCGCGCGAGCCCGAGGCCGCTTCCCCCGTAACAGCGTCTAGAAGTATCCCGGCCGCGGCGATTGCGCGGCCATGGGCGCGCCGGGGTCGCCCTAGGGTCGCGGCGGAGACCGCAGTCCGAGCGGCGCGGTGGCCTCCTCCGCGAGGGAAGCCTGCGACGCTTCTCAGCGAGGCTTCTCATCGGTTCACGCCGGAGAGCCTCCTCCGCGAACCCCAGCGACGGCCGCACCGGCAGCGCGGCGGGATGAGCGGTAGCAGCGCGGCGCCGGGCCCGGGCTCGGGGTCCTCCCCGGCCGCCTGTCGCTTCGCGCACTACTTCGTGCTGTGCGGGATCGATGCGGACAGCGGGCTGGAGCCCGACGAGCTGGCGGGTAAGGCCGGGCTGGCTTTGGAGGCGCTAGGGAGGCGAGGTGCGGGCTCCAGACAAAAAGTCGGCGGCTGTAGCGGCGCTCGGGCTAGATGGGCACTCGTGGGCGACATAATGACATTGTTGTTAATTCCGCGCTCTGGCTAATAAGCCCCTGGGTGCTGGGTCCGCGTAACCGGCGCGGGCCCCCAGAGGGCCCGACCCCTCCGCTACTCGCGGGTGGTTCATGGCGCGCGGGACCGGGCTGTGCAGTGGTTCGTGAAGTTTGGCCCTGGCGGCCGATGCGGTCGGTGGTCGACAGCTCTATGAAGGAGTCAGGACCGCGGGGCTACGACGAGGTCCGCTCGGGCGGGAGGCCCAGCGGGATCGACCCGGACCGCTCTGGGTCGGCGCCACCCCTCCCCCAGGTTCTGCGATGACGAGCGAGTCACCCTTTGGAATCCTGTGGATTTGTCAGTGCCAGTGCCGCGAGCTAGCGAGGACCTTTGGACGCTTGGATTGCGGCCTGATGCTTTGTTGATACCCCTGCCCGATTCCTGAGTTGATGTAGTTGGACAATCCTCCCCAAGAGGGGCGCGCTGTGAGTCACCGCCGAGGTGTCACTGGAGGTGCATAGCCCCCATTTGACGGGTTTGGTGACGCAGTGCGGGACTGAGCTGGGGAACATACCCTGGGAACCCGGGCAGTTGAAGGATGATAGGGACCGTGGAATGCGAAATATAGAGAGCAGGCCGGGGGGTGGGGGGAGGGGTGGGGGGTGGGGGGGTGGGGAAATGACTGATTGAATTTTTCATTCTGCTTTCCTCTGTGGGATCTGAATTGTGATTTTTTTTTTAAGGGTGAGACACATAACGCCTACCACCAGAACTTTATCTGTGTCAGTGCTAAAAACACTTAGGTCATAGCCTTTCAGAGCAGCTTTTTTGGAATATAGCATCTCTGGTTGATTGCACTAGTATAGATTTTTTTCTCTCTTCCTTTGAGGAAAGGGCTGGGAAGAATGTATTAAATAATAAATGATAGTAAACAAAACGGCTCAGTCTTTACTAATACAGTCTCACGTCTTAACTGAGCATATTATTAAGTCAGCTTCACAGCAAAATGTTTTCAACAAAAACTAAGTATAGTTTTAGAGGAATAATGAAATACTAAGTTTTTTCTGTATGTATAATTATGTAATCCTACTGTTTCTTCAGCTAAGATTTCATGTACATGTTAAGAATAGTATGGTTAAGGGACATGAAGTTACAGGGGGGGTGTCTGCACAGTGATTTTGGAGAAAGAGTTTTCTTGGGCTAGTAAGAAAAAATATTTTTCTAGTACTCCTCTAAACAACTAGGATTTCTTGGACCTTCTATGGCAGGTGAATGATGAAAGAAAAAAGCCTGTATTTGTCCTTTTCTTTCACCTCAGTCTTCATAAAGAAGTATCTCCTATTGTTCTTTTTATTGTCCTTATTGTATTACTACTTAGAAAAGAAAGATTCTTGGGCCAGCGGGATGCTCTGCTCAGTGAAAACATGCACCACTCTTGCAGAGGGAGGACCCAAGTTTGATTCTTAGCACCCAGATTAGGAGGCTTAGAAGCACTTCTAGTTCTCAAGGAGCTGACACACTTGGCCTCTGAGGGCATTTTCTCGAATACACACGCACACACACACTTAAAAAGTATAAAAGTCTGGAAAAAGAGATATTCTGTGCTAGTAATATAATGAAGTAATTTTTAAAAAGATTTATTTACTATTATTCATTAGTACACTGTAGCTGTCTTCAGATGCACCAGAAGAAGGTGTCAGATCTCCTTATGGGTGGTTGTGGGCCACCATGTGGTTGCTGGGATTTGAACTCAGGACCTTTGGAAGAGCAGTCAGTGTTCTTAACCACTGAGCCATCTCACCAGCCCCGAAAGAATTGTTTTTAATTTTTTTTTTTTTTTTTAGATTTATCTTATGTGTATGAATGTTTATGTACACTATGTGCATGTCTGGTGCCTTCAGCGTTTAGAAGAGGGTGGAGGGTGTTGGATCATCTGGAAGTAGAATTAGGGGTGGTTGTGACCCCTGCATACTAGGAATTTACAGATTTAAGGTTTAGGAATCACACAGCTATTTGGCAAGTGTTTTATTTTTCTAAGCTAATTTCGTTTCAGTTTAATTTAACCTTTAAGGAAGTTTAAGAGGCTGGGAATAACAAGATAAGATTTTTTTTTAATATTTCCTATCTCCTGTCTTAAGTATATCCTTTTTCTGAATAAATAAACTTTCCTATGTGCTTTCATACTTGGCTTTACTTTTTCGTGCAATTGTTCACAAAAACAATGCCTGTGATTTAACAGTTTTGTTTGTTTGTTTGTTTGTTTGTTTTGAGACAGGGTTTCTCTGTGTAGCCCTGGCTGTCCTGGAACTCACTCTGTAGACCAGGCTGGCCTCGAACTCAGAAATCTGCCTGCCTCTGCCTCCTGAGTGCTGGGATTAAAGGCATGCGCCACCACACCCGGCTGATCTCACAGTTTTTTTAAAAACATAGACATTGGTACCCCTGAGGTGATTATGTCAGCGTTATTTTGTTTGGGTCTTCCCACTCCTGTCAGTACTTATTTCTTCATTGGTTCATTGACAGCCATACCTCCAACCTTGAAAGTTTGTGTGCCAGAAAGAAACATTTTTTAATGGAAACACCAAAAGGTCTTATTTATTGTGAATCATTTATAAACCATCTTGTTCCTGGTGGAAGGGACGAGTGGGAGACAGTGAAAGAGGGGCATATGGATAAACATTGGTAGAAAACAAATTGTAAGACCCACTCTTCACTCCACGGATCTCTTTTGCTAATATTGACAATTCTTCTCTTTTTAGCTTGGAACACATTTGCAGTTGAAGGAAGGCAAATGGTGCAGAATTACCCAGACAAGTTCTGTAGACCTAAGATTTCTTGTGATCCCTTCTATTTTTTTTGTTTGTTTACTAAGATGTTAAATTAAATTTCTCACCAGTGTGTATGTATATGTGTGGGTATCCACAGAGACCAGAAGATATTGGAGTCCTTGGAGCTAGAATTACAGGCAATTATGAGATGCCCAGTGTGAATGAACCAAACTAGGGTCTTCCAGAAGAGCAAAAGGTGCTCCTAACTGCTAAGACATCTCTCCAATCATTTATTTTAGCCAGATAAATTTATACAACTCTGAGAATATAGGTATACAAACCAAACATTTATTGAAAAAAAATCATAAGAAATTTTATTTCAAAAATAGTTCTTTGATATACATACATTTTAACCATTTACCGGAATGAAAATACATTTGCATATGAATGAGACAAATATATGGCCTTATTTTTTTGTAAAGAATTAAATTTTGGCAGAATAATTGATCAGGAGATGGGTGGCATTTTCCAAGTTGATTGCTATTTTGATTTTGTAATTGTCAGTGCTGCTACTACTCTGCATGACAAAAGTATATTATGATCCATTTCAGAAATGGTAGATTTTGTCTTAATTTTAATAAAAAATTCCTTTCACATGTTTTTGTTTGCTTTAAGTCAGAGTCTTATGATATAGATACTACATAGCCCGGCTATCCTGATACTCACTATGAAGATCAGGCTGGCCTCAAACTCAGTGAGTTCTGCCTCTGCTGGGATCACAGGTGTTGACCACGGTGACTAGCCCTAGCTCCTTTGTTTATTTTTAGTTACGAGTCAGGGTCTCATAAATTGACCAGGCTGGGCTGGTACCCCCTTGGTAACCCAGCTAGGTCTTGAATTTAGGATCCTCCTGCCTCAGCCTCCTGAGTAGCTGGATTACAGTCATGCACCACCGGGCCCAGAAAACTTCAAATGCACAATAAAACCTTTAATTCATATGTATATATAGTAGGCATGACTATGATCCAAGTTGTTTGAGACAGCATTCATTAGTGTCTGGTGGCAAGACATCTTGTGCACGGCAAAAATGTGATCATGTTCAAAACCAAAACTTCAGTGATATTGTACAGTAGAGCCAGAAACACTTCAATTCTTTATGCATTTGATTTTTAAATTAATTTTTAGTTGTTGCATGCTCATAATCCCTTTACTGTTTACTTCATTTTTGTGACCCCCTCTTCACATTTTATGTGACTGTTGTTGATAGGGTTATGACTTAAAATTTAGGTAGCAAAGCTCCCTAGAGTAACCAAAGGTGTAATTGCCTGCCAAAGGAGACTCAGAGTCAATTGTAGAGTCTCCTGCAGAATTGTGAAGCCTGTTTAATGAAAGTGTAACAAAATTATGTTTGCTTTTGAAGTTAAATCTCATTCAAGCAGGAGTAAAAGTTTAGTGTTTTCTGAATGTGGACATAAGGCCATTAAATAGACATATCTTATTGAATCATTAGAGGATAGAGGCCTTGGAATGCAATGTTTGTTGACATGTATATACACATTACAATAATACATAATACAATAAGTATTTATTTCTGTGCCTTATGGAACTCATTAGAAAAAGATCAGGTGACAACTTCCTGAAAGTCTTTGAAGGGACACCTGAAGCACTAGTGTATGTTTGAGAGATTACTCAAGTACAGGTAAAAGTAATTTTAATTTTCTTGCTCTTAATAATAAAGTATTAATATTAAGAGGTTTCATAAGTGATTTCTTGCTTTTGTAAATCCAACTGACTAGGCTTTTACGCCTCTAAAATAATGATAGTTTACTTTCTAGTGTGAAAACTACTTTGCACTCCATTCCCCTGTTCCCTGACCTTTGTCCTTTAACTCTGCTGCTATGTAATGAGATTATGAGCCTTTGAGTTTCTCTCCAGCCTGCTCAGATCTCCTTGCACAACATAAAACTTTAGGCTTCCTTAAAAAGCTGTTTTTAGAAATGAAGAAACAACTCAGATTTAAGTGTGGATATGAGTTTTATAAACAATTAATTGTTCTTTTAAAAGTTTTTTTTCTTGCTGGGCGTGGTGGCACATGCCTTTAATCCCAGCATTTGGGAGGCAGAGGCAGGCGGATTTCTGAATTCAAGGCCTGCCTGGCCTACAGAGTGAATTCCAGGATAGCCAGGGCTACACAGAGAAACCCTGTCTCAAAAAAAATTTTTTTTTCTTCCTTAATGTTCAAAGTATGTATTTAATTATATTTTTAATAGAACCTTTAATTTTTTATCTGTGTATGACTTAATATGCCTTCCCTCTTTGTGAATAAAATGTTCTTGGAAAGTTTCATAGAATAAAATTGCTTAGGGCTGGCGAGATGGCTCAGCGGGTAAGAGCGCTGACTGCTCTTCTAAAGGTCCTGAGTTCAAATCCCAGCAACTACATGGTGGCTCACAACCATCCATAATGAGATCGAATGCCCTCTTCTGGTGTGTCTGAAGACAGCTACAGTGTACTTATTTATAATAGTGAATGAGTCTTTGGGCCAGAGCCAGCAGGAACTGAGGGAGCGGGGCCAACCCGAGCAAGCAGAGGTTCTAAAATTCAATTCCCAACAACCACATGAAGGCTCACAACCATCTGTACAGCTATAGTGTACTCATATACATAAAAAATAAATCTTTCAAAACAAAACAAAAAATCCTTTAAAATAAAATAAAAATAAAATAAAATAAAATAAAATTGCTTGTTTAGGGAAAGGGTAAAACTTAGAGCTTTCTTGGGTAAGGAGCTCAGGAGAGACTCTGCACTAATGATTTTCATAGTTGTCCTTTTAGACATGGGAACTTAGCATCTGGATTGAAAGAGTATAATACACGACCAGTAAATTGCTTATGGTCAAAGAAAATTACTGTTTTAATCTTTCTGTAATGAGCAACTTGGACTTTATCTAAATTCTTGAAAATAGAGTAAGAAAAAATATAAAGGAATTGCAAAGATGAACTTATTAGTAATAGCATATAAGTGGTTATCTATTAGTTGTTATTAAGAAGCTGCTTTTTGGGGATTAGGTAAAATTAGTGATGCATATAAGAGCTTGGGCTGATGCTTAATGACCTGAGTTCCATCCCCTAAAAGTGAAAGGTGAGATCAAACTACACAGAGTTGTGCTCTTGCCATCACAGGCACATCATCATCAACAACAACAACAACACACACAATCATAATAGTCATAAAAGAGTTTTAACTCAGCAGGAAAAACACCTGCTTCCAAGCCTGATCTAAAACTGAGACCACATTATAGAAGGAGAGAACCAAACCAAATCTGGAAAGCCTTCGTCTGACTTCCACAAATGCCTTGGCTTTGATATTCTTTCAAGTCAATCAGTGTAGAAATTTAAAAAACAAGAGTTTGAAGATACTCCGTGTTTTTTTAATTTTGCTATCTCAGATTTATCTAGAAAATGGAGCATCTGTTTGTTCCGTTTGTTTGTTTGTTTGTTTATTTAGAGGGTCTCATGTATCTAATGCTGACCTCAAAACTCACTGAATAGATAAAGAGCTGACTTTAAGTCCTGATCCTCTTGCCTTTCAAGTGCTGGGACTATAGGAGTATGCCACCACCGTACCCAGTATATCTCAGTAATTTTAATAGAAATTTCTGAGGACTGTCTGTTTTAAATACTGTCTGAAGGATTTATAAAATGAAGCTTATAGACTTTAGTTCTCATGGCACTTTCTTATTTTATCAAGAGTAAAGATAAATACAGTAATTGGTTTGAGATGACAAAGGGCAGTAAGTGCTTTGTTATTTTTAAAGAATTGTGAGTTGTCTATTTGAACAGTAATATGCACTCCGATCTAAAACTGGAGTGTATATAAGACTGCTTTAAGGAAATCACCACCACCTGTTATTCCACAGAGACAGAATGTAAAATAAAAATAGAACTTCTCATTTCCGGTTTTTAACTGGAAGCCAGAGTGACCACATGATTGCTGCTAAATGAACTGAACATTAATTAAAAAAAGAACCTGAGTAATATTTTAAAATTTATTTTTAAAGATTTTATGCCTGTGCATATTAAATATGAAGTATATCCTGCTTAAATCCTTCTACCCTCTGAACTTTTTTGTCCTATCCCTCATTATTAGTCACCTTTTTTTTTCTTTTTTTTTTTTTTTTTTTTTTTTT
>LR749533.1:369828-407889 GCA_902729485.2 Mus minutoides
CTATGTTCTTTCTTTCTCTCTCTTTCTTTCTTTCTTTCTTTCTTTCTTTCTTTCTTTCTTTCTTTCTTTCTTTCTTTCTTTCTTTCTTTCATTTTGTTTTCTGAGATAATTGTCTTTCTATGTAGCCTTGGCTGTTCTGAAACTTCCTATATAGACCTGGGACTCCCAGATTCACCTACTGTGCTCTCTTGAGTGCAGGAGCTAAAGTCATGAACACCACACCTGGCCTGATACTTCTATCTTTTTCGTTTGTTTGTTTGTTTTTGTTTTTTTGAGACAGGGTTTCTCTGTATAGCCCTGGCTGTCCTGGAACTCACTCTATAGACCAGGCTGGCCTTAAACTCAGAAATTCGCCTGCCTCTGCCTCCCAAGTGCTGGGATCAAAGGTGTGTGCCCGGCGTGATACTTCTATCTTCATGTGAGATAAAGAAGCTGCTTTAAGTATCCACATGAAAACCTAGGAATGACAAATGAGAGAAAGTACATGATGTTTGTCTTTCTGAAATAGTCATAATTTACTTAATTATAATTTCTAGTTGCATCAGCAAAATATTTTATCCAAATTGTTACTATTTAATCTGGCATGTGATATTTGTAAAGATCTCAACATATAGTCAATAGTTCAAATAAGTAGATATATAATGAAGTTCCCTTTCAGTTGTTTACTGTCAGAGAAATCAAAACCCTGGTACTTGCAATACATTTTATTTCCTTTCAGAATCCCTCCATACCATCAGTAATTAAAGTACAATAGGAAAAGAAAGAATAACTTTGAATCTTGAGAGCGTAACATTAAAATAATCTACTCTTTAGTTGTTCTTTTTTTTTTTTCCTCTAATGGAAAGGAGAAAGGAAAACACTAACAATAAACTAAGTGTGAAGACAGCAAAGCTTAGTGAGCGGAAGAGGCAGCTCAGTGACGAGATAAACTCTGGATCTCCGTCCTGCTGGCACGTGAGACTTCTCTGTATCATTCAGCAAAATCATGATGTTCAGAGGTTACAAGAAACTTGTGAGGAAAATGTAGCTGTCTTCCTTACATGTTGCTTTAGACAATATTTGAGGAGGCTGGGCCACCCAGCAGCCCAGCAACTGCAGCAGTTCCCTCAAGATAAGGTTATATAAACATTCCATGGTCGCCCCTGGGCACTGACTCTAGAATGTCTGCAGCTTCCCTTTACACATAGCAGGAATAATAAGAACAGAGAAAATGTTTTGATTTGCTCTTTTTTTTTTTTTTTTTTTGGTTGTTAGTGCTTTCAGAATTCTCAGGTCATTTTGATTTCTGATCCCTTCTGAAAACTACTTTCTTCTTAAAACACAATATGAGTTTCAAATGAAACAACATCACCAGGAAACAAACAAACAAACAAAACCCTACAACTTTGTATGCTAACCTAGAAATGTAACTTAAAGACATTCAAAAGTAATTAAAAAATTTAAAAAGTTCATTTGTCATAATAAACTTAGGCAAATATAATAAAGTAAACTTCAATTAACTTCTCAGTTTACTGAAAATTAATAGATTTTTAAAAATTATTTTATCTATTTAATGTGCATAGGTATTTTGTTTGCATGTATGTCTGTACACCACTCACATGCCTGATCCCCTGCAACTGGAGTTACAGATATTGTGACATGCCATGTGGGTGCCGGGAGTGGAATCTGGGTCTTTTGAAAGAATAGCCAGTGTCCACAACTACTGAGCCACTCTAGCGCTGGAGAGTTTTTTTGAAGGCAGGTCTCACTTAGTAGCCCTAGAGCATGGAGCTCATTCTGTAAACCAGATTATTCTCAAACTCATAGAGCACTAGGATTAAGTATGTGTATTGTCACACCTGACATAGAATATGGCTTGTGTTAGTAAAGTAGTGCCTTCTAAGGTCTGTTGTTTACTTATTTATTTTGAATAAATGAAACAAAACTCCTAGAAGAAAAAAAATACCTTAACAAAGAGAACTGGACATGAATAGTTTCAGTCCTTGGAAGGCTTGAGGGAGGCTCAAGACCAGCCTCTCCTACAGAATGATTTTGAAGCCATACTATAAATGTGAGACACTGTCTCAAAAGAAGTAAACTAGAGAGGGTGGAGGGAAGCAAAGAGAAAATGAACACAGAGTGGTTAGCTTCTATTTAGAGAGGTTGTATTTGCATTTTTTTCTGAAATTAACTCTATGCGACAGGTTTTAGTTTGGGCATTGTAGATGTGGTGGTATGTATCAGGGAGGAAGTTTGAGATGGTACATATTGAGATCCTTTTTGTTTTGTGATAGTACTACTACACAGACACTTTTTAATTTCTTTCCTCTTTTAATATTTTTTTCTTGCTTTATAGCAAGGAGAATTAGAATGATTTTCTTCACATTGTCTTGATAGTATTGGTTATCTGTGTTCATGTACATATATATGAAAGCAAGTGATAGGCCTAGAATTTGGTTGTAGAAGTTAAGCCCTGGTGAATTCAGTTGCTTTTGTATCTGGAATGTAGGATAGAGTATAGGAAGAGGCTGAAAAGGTAGGTAGGAACCAATGTTTTCTAGGGAAGAGTAGCTTTGGCTTCTGATGACTAAGCAGAATTGATTTGTATATATACAGCTGCTGTTCTTGACAAGTAATGTTTATTTTAAACTTCTTTGTAGTTGTTGGACTTTCTTTCTTTCGGGTTTTTTTTTTAGATAGGGTTTCTCTGTGTATCCCTATCTGTCTTGGAACTCACGCAGGTGGGTCTCAAACTCAGAGATTCACTTGCCTCTGCCTCCTGCGACTTGGATTAAAGCTTTAATTAAGCTTTCTTTCTTTCTTTCTTTCTTTCTTTCTTTCTTTCTTTCTTTCTTTCTTTCTTTCTTTCTTTCTTTCTTTCTTTCTTGATTCTTCTCTCATACCTTTCCCAGCCCCACACCCCCCTCCAGATCCACTACTCCTCCATTTCTCCTCAAAATAAAAACAGGCTTCCCAGGGAAATCAACTGAACATGTCATAACATGTATGGCAGTAAGACAAGGCACAAATGCTGGTATCAAAGCTGAAGAGGCAACCCAGTAGTAGGGAAAGGGTCCTAAGACACCCCCCTCTCCCACTGTTAGAGTGGGACAATGCCTAGCGATTCTTATGTCTGTTTTTTTCTTTTGTATAAATACTTGGACTCAGGTTTTGAAAAGCAATTAGACATGTATGATTTGTTCTGTTTAGTTTTTAGTTTATAATGATTTTACTTGAAATAAAAGTGATGATAGTATTTGTCTTTAAAAATGAAAAGGAGAAAGAAAAAGAATAGGGTATTAATGGGGAAAAACTAGAAAGTGCTTGATAATTATGTAAGGAAAACATTTGGCTTTGGTCAGAATTTTAGTTTTTAGTCAGCTTCAGGTAAACCTATCTGGCATACTTTTTCATTATTCTGAAATATTCATGGGCTCCCACAGCCCTGCCTTGTTTCCATTAGATTCGTACGTGCTCTCATGTTCCAGGGCTGCTAAGGATTCCAGGCAGGTTGTCTTGCTTTGTTTTCATGCTGCTTCCAATAGAATCGATAGAAAGTAGACACTCAAGGAAAAGTTTGGCTGTCTAATTTCTCTTGGCAAACTAAGCTGTGGAACAAACTAAATGACATAGTTTTTCAGAATGGGGAACAATGACCAAAATATTCATCATAGTTTATTATGCTTTAAGATACATAGAACACTTAAACATCTCTGAATTAATCTCTTCTGATCATTAAATAATACCCCTCTTTACTTTGGCTACTGTATACAAGATGATCTCTAGCATTATAAGAAAAGAATAAATAAATAAATAAATAATGATACATCTGGTCCTCAAGGAGAACATCTGTAATTCAAAACATACATACTATTCTTTTATCTGTGAACAATTAGCCATTCATATTTGTCACTTAGACTTCTGGAGAATAAGGAAAGAGGGCTGTCCAGGTGTATTCATTTACTTCCAATTACTTTTTAAATGATTTTATTTAAGTGTCTCTATGTGCGTATATGTACATGGGTGCAAGTGTCCATGGAGACCAGAAGTGGGTGTCAGATCTCTGGAGCTGACATCATAGGTAGTTGTGAGCCAAATTCCAACCCTCTAGAAGAATGATATAGGACCTTAGCCACTGAGCCCTCTCTCCAGCCCTCTGTCTTTTCACCATCTAACCCTGAGGCCATTTAAAATAAACAGTTTAGAATAATGATTGTAAATATGGATTCTGGAGATGGTATACCTGACATCAGATTTTAGTTCTACCATTTGCAAATTTTGTATTCTAAAATGTTGAATTAATAAATGAAATTTTAATGTGGTGGGTATTTTGCCTGTAGATATACCTGTGCATCATTTATGTGCCTGATGCCTGCAGAAGCCAGAATTGAGCACAGAACCCCTGTACCAGGGGTTACAGATGGTTGTGAGTTGTCGTGCTGAGAATTGAACTTGGGTCCTATGGAAGAGTAGCCAGTGCTTTTATCTACTGAGCCATATTTTTTTTTCATCTTTCTTATCAGTTTAATAAGTGGCCTCATAAAGATGGTTTGTTTCTAAGTTAACAATTGTCTCAGTTAAGGTTACTATCACTGTGATGAAACACCATGGCCAAAAACAACTTGGGGGAGGAAATGGTTAATTTCACTCACAGTACCATATAGCAGTTCATCATCACAAGCAGTGAGGGCAGGAACTAAGCAGGGCAGGATCCTCGAGCCAGAAACTGATGCAGAGGCTATGGAGGGCACTGGTTTTGCTGGCTTGCTTCCTACGGCTTGCTCAGCCTCTGAGCCATATCTTAAGCACATATATACATACACACAGCTTTTAAAAAGAAATAAAGAAAGCAAAGTCTGAGAATGGATTGGGGTTTACCAGCTCAGGCTTTGCCACACTGAGGTCGTCAAAGTGAACAACAATCTGGAAACCAAGTGCAGGTAGTACTTGACACAAGTGCAGCCTGATGTTTACAGAGAGAACACTCTGTAGGGCATAGACATTACTATAGAAGATTAGCCTACCTCTGGACTGAAGATTACCTAATTTGTTCTTCTCATATAACAGTGTGTGGTGTTGGAGGGAGAAATGCTAAAGTCAAGGCAGGGAGCAAGAGAGCACATCAGCTTAGGCTATAGTATGGACTTTGCTATCAGCAAGCCTCTGTCTAGGGCCCTCTAGTGGTGCTGAGCTGTGAGGGCTACCTCTCTAGCTATTAGATGGCTACAGGAAGGAACAATTCCAGCCTCACATTAATATGAACTTCTGGGCAAAGTTCAGTGTCTCCATTTACCCAGAGATGAACAAGAGGTTGGATAACATTGTCAATCTCTATTGGAGAGCAGGAAACAGTAACACTTCAAAAATAGCAGTCAAGTATCAGATCAACCCTGATGCTTGCTTTTTGGCCATAGTGAACAACTCCAGCCTGATTGGTGTTGGATATACATAGAAGCTAAACTAAGTATCAAACTGATAACTCTCAATTACTAGATGGCAAGGTTGTCAGTGCCAGTGGCTGAAAGCTTAGTATAAAACTGGCATATCAAACATAAGTAAATAGTATACAATCATTTATTTAAACTTTGTGAATTTAGCTACATTCAGAATTTAAAGAAAAATTAATATTTTTATTATAAAGTGTGGAGAGTGTCATATTTGTACATGTCACATGGGACAGTCAGAGGACAACTTTTGAGTCACTCTCTTCCACTTTTATGTAGGTTCTGGATATGGAACCCAGGTTATCAGGCCTGTAAGACAAGTGTTTTTTCACTATCAAACTTTTATGACCAAGGCAACTTATAGAAGAAAACATTTAATTGGGTTTATGTTTCAGAGGGTTATAATCCATGATCATCATGATAGATAGGAGCATGACATCAGATAGGAAGGCATGGCACTGGAGTGGTTCCTGAGAGCTTACATCTGATCCACAAGTACACGGCAGAAATAGAGACTCCAGAATTTAATATATTGTTTAATATTGTATGTCTGGGACGTGAGAGTTGCTGTCATACAGGATGTTATGGTGCACCCTGAAATCACCACCCTTGAGGGTAGCAGAAGGTCATCTTCAGGTACATAAGAATTTTAAGGCCAGCCTGGGCTATATGAGACCTTGTATCAAACAAACAAGGAAAATGATATTTCTGAGTATCATGTTAGACCTCCAGATTTAAAGTGATTAAGCTTTGGGGCTGGGGAGATAGTTCAGCAGTTAAGAGCACTTGATTGCCTTTTCAGAAGACCCTGGTTAAACTCCTAGCACCTAGATTAAACCACACAGAACCACAATGGTTCACAACCATCCTGTCAATACTTGCAGATGGATTGGATGTTCTTTTCTGACGTCCATGGGCACCATGTGATGCACATGCCTATGATTCACATATTTATGTCAGGCAAAGCACATAAAATGAATAAATTAAATAAAAAATATTCAAGACAGGTGTGGTGGCACATAACTTTAATCCCAGCACTCCAGAGGCAGAAGCAGGCAGATCTCTTTGAGTTCGAGGCTAGCCTGGTTTACAAAGCACATCCAGGACAGCCAGGGCTGCTATACACAGAAATCCTGTCTTGGGGGCAAAAAAAGATTCACCTTTAAGGTGTTAACGTTTCAGAAGAACAGAAGAAACTCAGTTTCTAAAAATAACCTTTTCGGGCTGGTGAGATGGCTCAGCAGGTAAGAGCACCTGACTGCTCTTCCGAAGGTGATGAGTTCAAATCCCAGCAACCACATGGTGGCTTACAACCACCCATAATGAGATCTGACGTCCTCCTCTGATGCGTCTGAAGTCAGCTACAGTGTACTTTTGAAGAATAATAATAAACGAATCCTTGGACCGGAGAGACCGACTGGAGCGAGCGGAGCAGTCTGGAGTGAGTGGGCCTGTCTGGAGCAAGCGGGGCCGAATGGGGACGGGAATAGGGACAGCCGGAGCGAGCGGGGACGGTCGGAGCGAGCAGAGTGAGTGGGGTTGACCAGAACAAGGGGGAAAAAAAAATAACCTTTTCAATTGAGAGAAACTTGGCCCTGGTATAGGTGCCAGTTTTTGTTTTTCATTTTTTAAAATCTAGGTGTAGCTGCAGGTGGGGACTAGTAATTGTCACTTTGCAAATCTGTATTAACAGATAAAATTATGACTTCCTTGGCATTGAACCTTAGTTTCTTAACTCTAATTGCTGAAAAGCTTGTGGCTGGATGATACAGACAGACCCGTCTGAAAAGAGCATTTTAAAATAACTCTTCAAGTCTTCATGCTCTATTCCTACTCTAGCCATCTTTACTGTTTACCCCAGAAGTACCCTACAGGGTGTGGTAGTTACTTCTTTCGTGTTACTGTGTTATTTTGGGGTAGACAGTAATTCAGGACTTAATCCTCTTCTTGTTGTGTGTGGGTTTGTTGTTTTCTCATTGCACCGGAGTATGACTTAGCTTTCTGGAGCCTCAGCTATGGGCAGGGGTTTTGTGATTGTAATCACATGCTGACAACACTGGGGATGTAAACTGGACTTCTGTGTGTTCTTACCACTCAGTTTATTTTTTAGTACATTAATGAGTACATTTTAGAGTTTCCATTTTTTTATGGAATTATATCTTTTCCTTTAAATGCTATAATGTCACTTAAAATAAAACTTGAATAAAATATTGAAACTCAAAGTGAAACATAGATCAGTAGAGGAAGAAACTTGAGGTTGCATATGGTTTCCACACACATACATACATGCATCAACACACACATAGCCATGCCACACATGCACATCCATGAATCAACATACACACAGCCATACCACACATGTACATATGTGCACATGACACATACACAGCCACACCACACATGTACATAAGTGCACATGACACACAGCCACATCACACTTGTACATAAGTGCACATGACACATACACAGCCATACCACACATGTACACATGTTCACATGACACATACACAGCCACACCACACATGTTCATATGTGCACATTACACACACATAGCCATGCCACAGAATATTTGTGTAAAATTGGTTTTTGAAGGTAATGCCATAATTAATTTTGAAATACATAAGTTGGATGCTGATTTTCTTACAGATAAATTATTTCTATAAATTCCCAAATGAGTATATGAATAAGATTGGACAGGAAAAAAAGTTCATTTGAAAACCTTAGCGTTAGCCGGGCGTGGTGGCGCACGCCTTTAATCCCAGCACTCAGGAGGCAGGGGCAGGCGGATTTCTGAGTTCGAGGCCAGCCTAGTCTACAAAGTGAGTTCTAGGACAGCCAGGGCTACACAGAGAAACCCTGTCTCAAAAAACCAAACCCCCGCCCCGCAAAAAAGAAAAAAAACCTTAGCTTTTTTTAGCCCTCACCTTTCTTACTCTCTGGCCTTCCTTCTTTCTCTTTCTTTTCCCCCTTCTCTCCACGTGGCTGTGGCTCGCTCTCTCTCTCTCTCTCTCTCTCTCTCTCCCTCCCTTCTCTCCTTTTCCCTGCCTTTCTACAATAAAGCTCTAAAACCATAAAAAAGAGAACACCTTAATTTTTAAATTTATTTCCTTATTTTTTTTTAAAGATTTATTTTATTTATTATATGTAAGTACACTGTAGCTGTCTTCAGACACTCCAGAAGAGGGCGCCAGATCCTGTTACGGATGGTTGTGAGCCACCATGCGGTTGCTGGGACCTGAACTCATCACCTTCTGAAGAGCAGTCGGGTGCTCTTACCCGCTGAGCTATCTCACCAGCCCTATTTCCTTATTTTTATACTTTACTTAGTGTGTGGTGTGTAAATGGAGATCAGAGGACAGCCTGTGCAAGTCTGTTCTCTTCCACCATGTGGTCCCCAGGGATAGGATCTAGGGCATCAGGTTTGGAGCAAGAGCCTTACATTGTCCCTCCTCCCAAAGTGTTTTGAGTCTTTTTACATATCGTTTAGACACTAATTTTTCCATATTTAGCTGAAAAAAAAAAGCCAAGAATCAGGTAGGAAAAGCACTTAGCAAACAGGGATATTTGTGTGGATGTCATGGTATTTTTGGGGGTGGGGGTGATAAAATGTTTTAAAAATTAAGTTGCTGGTGTAGCTCAGTGAAAAAACTAAGATCATTGAATCATATTTTTAAAGGGTAAATATTAAAGTATGTAAGGTATATCTTAATAAAACTAATTACTAAAAACCTGTCAATTTGTACATGTATATCTGTTGCAGTTACTGACTTTCCAGTCATTTAATGGGAAACTGGGTGAGCAAACATACACAAGTCAGCAGAGAGCTCCTAGGTCTGGCTGTACTTTAGGGGATCTTGATGGCCTTGAAGTTGCTAAATGACGTACAATGAGGCATTTGCACTGAAAGATTGACTGAATATTTTATTCTCGTTCGAGATATATCACAAAGTGATTGTGATATCCTGGAAGGTGTAGGCTGAGCCCAGCAGGTGAGTAAGGGGAAAAACACACAAAGCGTTTGATTTTTGAGGAATTTTGTCTTTAACACAGAGTTAGAGGATTTTGTTTGTTTGTTTGTTTGTTTGTTTTGAGATAGTGTCTTGCTGTGGATACCAGGCTGGTCTCAGATTCATCACCCACTGCCTTAGCCTCCTAGGTACCAAGATTCTAAGAGTATAATAATACCATGCATAGGTTCTTTAAACATACTTTGTAGACACAGCTGCTTATGTTTATCTATTCTGGATATTGTTAAGCATGTTCTCTGTTTCTGGTACTTCAGAGTCATCCTACAGAAAATTTGTGCTATTTGAACTTGGATATTGGATGATCAGGGAAAGCCATGCAGTGTTTTAACTTCAAATAGTAGCTCAGTAGCTATGCATATAGATTTATTAATAACTTTCTCATTTGCTACCTTCTGAAGTTAGTAACACATCCTTGCTAGTCCCCTATATTCAGAAAGATGTACAATGTATCTATTTTCTTCTAATACCTACTTAGAAGTTATTTTCATCCAAGTTTCATAAGCAAAAACTCTTCACATAGATTTTTACACAACTTTGTTTAAATCTATTTTCTGAACAGCTCTGTTACTGAGCCTTGCTTTAAGGTTTCTGGCACGAATTTAATGCTGATTAGTCCCCAATCAATACTAGGGCAATAAAGAATAAACAAAACTGCTTTGTACACAGTCCAGCTACAGTTGTTGAAGGTATGTCACATGAAAGATCATATATATTTTTACCAAGATGAAGTTAAATTAGCATAGCATGAACAGGAGAAAAGAAAGGGGAAAGCGAGGTAGAGGGCAGGCTGTGTCAGTCAATTATGATGAAGTAGAGTTATTAAATAATATATCTGAATCTAATGGGATTGAAAGGTTGAATACTTTATTCAGGTGATCTTATGTCACTTTGGAGTGAGAAGATAATATTATCTTGAAGGCATAACTAAAAGTCATGTGGAAGATGTTTGCTAATAATCCTAGAAAAATGAGACATTTGAATAATACTTCAACACTCAGATGACATTTTAGATATTCTTCTTGAGCTGTTATGTTTTGAGAATGGGCCTGATATAATGGCGTAAGAGGGACATTTAATGGAATAGAACTCTGTCTTTGGGTTTCTGGAGACTTCAAGACACATTTGAAGACCCATTGTAGAGTCTCTTATATGCCGAATAGAAGCATCACCTGGTAATAAAAAGTCTATGGCCAATAAAGAGCTGAGGTAGGATTAGAAGGTGGGACATCCGGTAGAGAAGAAGAGAGGAATTCTAGGAAAGAGTCAGGTGGGAAAGGCTCACTCTGGAACTCTGGAGACAGTCGCATGAAACTGAAGGGGGCTAACCATGTAGAAGAAATAGAGTAGTTTCAACAGGTTACATAAGTAATGGACTAGTTGGGGAATAAGCTGAAGCTTATTAATAAATGGCCTAAGCATTTACTAATAAATTATTAGTCTCAGAATTGTTAGCCTGGGAGCAAAGGGGAGGGTGGAAAAGCTCGTAGCTACAACCCAGAATTTTTTTCATTTATTCATTTATTCACTTTACATTCCAATATCAGCACACCCTCCTCCTAGTTCCCTCACACACATACAGACAGCTCCTTTCCCGACTCCCTCTTCCCCTCCTTCTGTGCCACCCTGGCACATCAAGTCCCTACAGGACTAGACACATCCTTTCTCCTAAGGCATGACAAGGCATCCCAGTTAGGGGAACAGGATCCAGAGGCAGACAACAGAGTCAGGGATAGCCTCCACTTCAGTTGTTGGGGACCCACATGAAGACCGAGCTGTACATCTGCTATGTATATCTGGTGGGGGAGGGGAGCTAGGTCTAGTCCATGCTCTCTCTTTGGTTGGTGGTTCAGTCTCTGGGAGCCCCCCAAGGATCCAGGTTATTTGACTGTTGGTCTTCCTGTGTGCGGCGCGCCTCCCTGCCTCCTCCATCGAGCAGCAAGAAAGACACGCCACCACCGGGATCTTCTCAGTCAGCTTTATTCTGGAGCGCCTTGATAGTTGATTCCCAGGACCCTGGACAGCAGCAGAGCTGCTGCTTTTATACACTCCCAGGGAAGGGGGAGGGGTGTCATAGTGGTTGCTGATTGGTGCACCAAGCCATACCTCATTTGCATGTGGCCCATTCATTGGTGCCACAAGCCACAGCTATTAGCATATTTTCCCTGCATTGGTACTACAAGCAGTGCCTCATTAGCATATTTTCCCTTCAGGAGGGGCTACTGCCTCAGGAGGCCTGAGGAGAGAGCTGCGCATGCGCACTAGGCTCTCCTCCCTGGCAGCCTGCCGGCCCTGCGCCATCTTGTAATGGGGTGGAGCCGCACGGCCTTCCCGGAGCTGCACGGCCTTCCTGGAGCCGCACGGCCTTCCCGGAGCCGTACGGCCTTCCCGGAGCCACACGGCCTTCCCGGTCAGGGCTCGGGCAGCTTCGCCCCGGTCGGGGCTCGGGCGGCGGCTCTCGCTGCGGTCGGGGCTCGGGCAGCGGCTCTCGCCGCTGGCCTCGGTCGGGGCTTGGGGATCCCTGGAGGCGGAGCCTCTCGGAGCCCGGGGCTTCTCGGAGGCAGGGCCTCTCGGAGCCCGGGGATCCCCGGAGGCGGGGCCTCTCGGAGCCCGGGGATCCCCGGAGGCGGGGCCTCTCGGAGCCCCGGGCTTCTTGGAGGCGTTTGCTGGGGAGGCCCAGGTGTGGCTTCCTACACCTGTGGAGTCCCTAACCTCTTTGATAACCTAGACTTCTAACTCCTACAATACAAGGTGGAGTTGAGGGATGGAAGCCCTATTTGGATTTCTTAGTTTTTACCTAGTTTTCCTTTTCTATTAGATGATCATCCTGCTATTTTGCATTTAGTTGTCAAATCTGAAGCTCCTCTTGGCTGTGACAGTTTCTCAGGCTTTGTTGTTTCTGGTTTCTTTGATAGTTTTGGTGAATACTTACCAGGTATAAACTACTCCTCTTGAAATGTGATGTTTTACTGAGACTAGATTTATGGAGTTTTATGTCCAGAGCATTATTTGATCTTATTAGGAAGTATCAAACCATCTCTCACACTGGCAGTGACTGAGAGCTCTTGTCATTCAACATTGTTGTTAGCATTTTGGAAGAGTAGTTTTGGGGCCACACCCATTGTAGTAGATATTAGTGCTCACAATATAATTTATACAAGTTTTATCATCATACTTTGTTAACTTAGTTTTATCATCATACTTTGTTAACTTTCTCTTGATATTTCTCTGAAATTAACCTTGAAATGTATGTGCTTTTCTTCTATAAAGATAACTGAAACAGATAACTAGTATTTATTGTATTAAAATTACTCGTGTTCTTTGCTTGTAAGCTACGTATTATTGATGTTAAGCTGTGTGCTTGACCTGATTGTCTCTAATTTAATTGCTTTTGTTTAATTTTTTTATTCTCATTTTCCATTCTTCAATATCATTTTTGTTTGTTTTTTATTTGTTCATAAAGATTTTTGTTTCTATTACATTATGTAGTTTTGTACCAATGGCTAGAAGCAGATCGTCATGGCAAGAGCCAAGATACTGCAAATACAACTTCAGGTAAAAATAGTTTAAAAATGAATTGGTATTAGAATCATAATTTTAATTCACCCCACATCCTAATATAAATGTTTCTTAGATTTGCTTAGACAAAATCATAGATGATACTTGTATTTTGTTCTCTCATCTGCATCTTAATTTTCATAAAGACCTCATTTGCTTCAAGCCTTGAAAAAATTGTATTTACCAGTCTAAGGTGTCTTGGCATGTATTTTATATTTTCTTGGAGAGAGAGGTTTGATTACAGCTTAAATTTAGTAGATTACACAGCAATATTGTTTGAAATTAGTCTATATTTAATTATAGCAAAGATATTAACATTGTAACTGTCTTTTGGCAGTGGTAAAAATTTAATATAGGGTCTTACAAGTAAATAAATACGTGAAGAAATTTACAGTCTTTATTTGTTTGAGGACTGTATTTTAAAAGTGAATTTTAATTTAAGGATGTTTATATACAATTTCTATTTCATGCAAATCTAAAATCCCAAACCCAGTCATTTTTCCTGATTAGTCCCAGCAATAAATTCTGAGTTAATGACATATAAAAATATGCATTCAAAATGAAAAGAGTAAGTTGGTCTCCTAGTTTCTAGGTCCCTAAGGTAATTCTGGAACTTTTTTTTTCCTCTCCCACAGATGTTAGTAAGAATAGAATAGCTACATTCACTCATTTCTAAATTCTTACCAGTGGCATCAGATTCTTTCCCTAATTTATTTCAAAATAATATTTGCCAAGACATCTGTACATACAGCAGTGATCTTTCTTGTTGCTCTTTTTTTTTTTTTAAACAGTATAAGAGATCTGGTGATGGTGTTGTTAGTAGCTGGGGTGGTGATAGAGTTAACAGTGATGATGGTGATGTTACCGAGGTAGAAGTGTTAATAGTGGCATAAGTAGTAACAGTGGTGGTGGTGGTGGTGGTGGTGATGGTAATGGTGGTGGTGATGGTGGTGGTGATGGTGATGATGGTAATGGTGGTGGTGGTAGTGGTAATAGAAGATACACGTTGCTGTGTATGTTTTGTAGTTTTGTGAAATTGTGTGTGGAGGTAAATAGGTTGTATCTTAAGAAGGTTGGTCTTTCACAGGCAACAGAACAATTATATTAAAAATGGCATTGTAATGACTTCTCTGATTTATCTTCTATCCTATTTATAACTTAATATCTGAATGAAGATGTTGCTATTTTTAACCATGCACAGGCAGGAATTCACTAAAAGGTAAGTATTACAAATAGATTTATCCTGGGTTATATGCTGTTTTTCTGTTCCTGTGGTATTTTGCATTTTACTTATTATAGATAAAAGTAGTAATTTCTGTCTCTTAGGCTAAAGAGAGGGTTTCTTAGAATATTGCTATGACAATAGCTAAGTCAGTAGCATAGGGCTTTTTGTTTGTTTTGTTTTGTTGAGACAAAGTTTCTCTATTTAGTCCTGTGTGTCCTGGAACTCACTATGTGGACCAGGCTGCCCTTAAACTCACAGAGGTCCTCCTACCTCTACTTACCAAGTGCTGTGATTAAAGGTGTACACTACCACGCTCAGCCGAGTAGCACAGATTTTTAGAACTACAGGAACTTTTTCTTATTTATTTATGGACATAATGTCAAGTGAAATCTAGTCTCTTTTTAAGCAAGAAATATAAATTATTTTAGTCTTCACACGAACTCACGTATCAGCTTAAGAGAATCATTTATCCAGAAGTGAACAGTTTTGAATCCTGAATCTTGTGACCCTCTGTCACACTGACTCATGGACAGTTTAATATTTATCTACGTGACTTTTGATCATAGGTACTCTAGTAGCAATGTATAAAAATTGATAAATTTGTTAAGGGAGCATTTGTCTGTTTGTTTATTGAGAACTCAACTCTGTAGCCCAGGCTGGCCTCAGTGATCCTCAGGCCTATGCCTCTCAATGGCTTAGATTACAGACATGAGAAACCACACCTAGTTTTAGGATATCTTTAACAGTTTCTCTCCTGGAAGTGAAAGCTCTTAGAATACGGAGCTACAGACTAGAAAGATACAGAGCTATGGTACTTAGCTAAGCAAATCAGGAGACTCCAAAGGGAAATGATCATTTGTCAAGGACACCAATTGAAAGCCATAGTTTAGTTGCCATCCCCAAATATATTTAAATTAAGTTCCTATATATCTAATATTGTAGTTTCCAGCAAGATTTTAGTGTGTAATATTTCCCTTCTGTGATTTTTAAATTATTTTTACACAATTCAAAGCTGTTAGTTTATGTCTCTTCATATTTTTACCCCAAGTGGAAATTGAGTCATGTCTAGCAAAATGGCAGTGTGACTTCTAAGTCTGATTGCATTGTGATACTTTTAATTGTGCAAATACTGGTAAATTACATTGATATCTCTTTATAACTGTAGAACTTAAAAAGTAAGTTCCAGCTGGGCATGGTGGCGCATGCCTTTAATCCCAGCACTCGGGAGGCAGAGGCAGGCGGATTTCTGAGTTCGAGGACAGCCTTGTCTACAAAGTGAGTTCCAGGACAGCCAGGGCTAAAAAAGTGAGTTCCAGGACAGACAGAGAAACCCTGTCTCGAAAACAAAACAAAACAAAACAAAACAAACAAACAAACAAAAAACCCAAAAAAAGTAAGTTCCAGAGCCAGAGCTGTATAATAGCATAGTCTCATAAAAAAAAAAAAAAAGAAAGGAAGAAAGAAAGAAAAAAAGAAAGAAAAGGAAGAAAGAGGCAGAAAGAAAGAAAAAAGAAAAAATGAAACAAAGGGAAAAAAGAAAAACACAGAAAATTATGGAATTTCTTTGAGTTCTTCTAACCCCTTGATACCAACTATTTGACACTGGATGTTTAAAACAGATCCTTCAGAATCAAGCTAATTTATAAAACTTAGGTATTTGAGAGTAACAAGTCTTATGAAAATTAATTTGGTCAAGGAAATGAATAACAAATTTGATTACTTTTCACAGAACTTTTGTTGTGGGTGGTGGTTTTGAGACAAGGTTTCTCTGTATATCCCTGGCCTTCCTGGAACTCACTCTGTAGACTAGGCTGGCCTTGAACTCAGAGATTTACCTGCCTCTGCCTCCCAAGTACTGCAATTAAAGGTTTGTGCTACCACCACCCATCATGAATTTTACATATCTATATGTAGATACATAATTCAAAGCTGTTAGTTTATGTCTATTCATATTTTTACTCCAAGTGGAAATTGAGTCATATCTAGGCAAAATAGCAGTGTGACTTCTAAGTCTGATTGCATTGTGATACTTTTAATTGTGCAAATACTGGTATATGTAAATATATATATATATATATATATATATATATATATATATATATAAAAACTATCTAGAGATTTGACAGGTGATAACTTGGGCATAGAATTACTCATTTCTTTTAAAAGTTAATATGTTTAGTGGATTTTACCATTAGACAGCCCAACAATGGTGTTTCTGATATTGCTGATTCAGTCACTGGAAACCTGTATCTATATGCCAGTTTTCTGGCAATGTAAACAAAACTGCCTCCTCTGGGTTTGTGTGTAAAATTTCAGTCTCATAACCTTTAGTTTAAATTACTTCAGTGAAGTGTTTTTATATAACTTTTTAATCACCATATGTTGATGTGGGTATAGTAATTACACGACACCAATGATATTAGTGGGTTTGTTTTTTTTTTTTAAGTTTCTAAGTGCAGGTTTCTTTTTCTTTGACTTTTTTTTTTACTTTTTATTTATTATTTGTTTGTTTGGTTTGGTTTTTTTTTTTTGAGACAAGGTCTTGCTGTATAACTTTGACTAGATTGAAATGGGACTCACTTTATAGAATTGACAGAGATCCACCTGTCTCTGCCTCTTGAGTCCAGACTTTTTTTTTATTGATAGTTCTCCAAATATTGGAGACAAATATTTTTCAACTAAGGTTGTTAAATATAATTAGTAAATGTACCTATATACACACATATATAAATATATATGCACCATGCATGATAGCATATACCTTTAATCCCAGCACTCAAGAGGCAGAGGCAAGTGGATTTCTGAGTTTGAGGCCAGCTTGGTTTATAGAGCAAGTTCCAGAATAGCCAGGGCTGCACAGAGAAACCCTATCTTTAATAACAATAATAATTTTTAAATTATGCCTTTTTAAGTTCCACTTATTGATTGATTATCAATTATTTGTTGTAGGTGAAAATTTTGATCAGAGTCCTCTGAGAAGAACATTCAAATCCAAAGTTCTGGCCCACTATCCTCAAAACATAGAATGGAACCCTTTTGATCAAGATGCAGTGAACATGGTATATATTTTCCTTTTTCTTTCCATTTTTTAGCATTGCTATTAGTTTATTAAAATATAAATGATAAATGTCTATATTATTTAATTCAATTAATCCTTTAAGTTATATGAGAAATAGTATTATTAAGATTTTGTTTTTTAGTGTGTACATGTGTGTCTGGTTTTTGTATACTACATATGTATTAGTGCACACAGAGACCAGAAGAGGGCATCAGATTCCTTGGAGCTGGAACTAGAGTGGGTTGATAGCCATTTAGTATGGGTGTTGGGAACAAAATTCAGGTCCTTGGAAAAACATCAAGTGCTCTTAAATGCAAAGCCATCTCTCCACAGAACCCTAGAAATATAATACTGTCTTACGGATGGAAAAATTGAGTCTCCGAGAAGATAGCCAGATTTCCCACAACCGTTATCACAGTAACTTACTTGTTAGTAATATACAGCAGACCCTCAAGTCCATTTTATTTCCTACTATTAATCTGTGTTTGGGTTTGATACTTTAAACAGTGATAACCACTTTGATTGAGGGAAGGAAAATAATATGTTTCTGTATATCAAGAAATAACGTAACCTGGGCTTATATTTTATCATTTTCACAGACATCATGAAGATGGAAAGGAACTTTAAAACTCTTTGTTTGTTTGTTTGTTTGTTTGTTTGTATATATGTATTTGGGCTCAGTTATGTGGAGATCAGAGGACAACTTGTAAGAGTTGATTTCTTTCTATCTTGTAGCAGTAGATGAAACTCAGTCTCTCAGGTGTTATAATCACCATAACGGAGGTGGAAAGGAGAGGAGCCTACATTCATTATTTAAACATTGCTAGAAATTTATTGATTAAAGCATTTGAATCATTATAATATGTTACCCAGTAGAGATTAAAATTTCTCTGGGCAACAGGCAGGTTGGCTCAGTAGGTAACTGATGACATGAGTTGGTTGGTTTGGGTTTTTTTCAGTGTTCTATGAAATATTCTGCTTGGTAGTACTTTAGACCTTTATCACCTCTATAACAAACATAATTAAAGAGACCCAACATAAGCAAATAAGAGATTAGACAAGATGGACACAGAAACTACTGATGGCAGGTTGAGATCTGGTATAAATGTAGTTCTTGAGAATTTCAAAAGTAGAACCAAGAAACATAAAAGTTTCCATTATGGCCTGACCATAAGGAAAGGAAGTTATTTGGTAGATGCCTGCTAGGTACTTCAGGTATGTTGTTTTTAGATATGCATTGTCCTAGGGTATTTCTGCTGTGTAGAGACACCATGACCATGGTAATTCTTAGGAAGGAAAACATTTAATTGAAGCTGGCTTACAGGTGAAGAGGTTCAGTCCATTATTGTCATGGCAGGAAGCATGGCAACATCCAGGCCACCATGGTGCTGGAGAGGGAGATGAGAGTTTTCCATTCCCAGTCAGCAAGGAGAGACTGTGTTCCACACTGGGTGTAACTTGAGCTAAGGAGACCTCAAAACCTGCTCCCACAGTGACATACTTTCTCCAACAAGGCCACACCTCCTAATAGTGCCACTCCCTATGGGCCAAGCATTCAAATACATGAGTCTGTGGGGGCCATATCTATTCAGACCACCATATGCATTATGATGGTTAATCTTTCATTGTCATCTTACCTGGATTTAGAATAACCTATGAGACAAACCAGCTTGGTCTACAGATCAAGTTCCAGGACAGCCAGGGCTACACAAAGAAACCCAATCTCTTACTTGGATTTATTAATCACTGTCTAATTGACTTCTTCTTCTGCTAATACTTCTTTTCACTTGACTCTCTTTCCCAAAGTAAATTATTTATTATCATTATTATTATTTGTTGCGCGCCCACACGTCTCTGACCAGCAGAGATGGTGGGAAGAAGCAACACGGGGACGCCAAGGTGGGTTCAGAGCAGCTTGCCTTCACAGCTTCTGCTTTATTCTGCTTCTTTCTCTCTCAGGTTTCACACAGCTACAGCCGTTCACTCACTTACTCTGGTCTCTCCTACTCTGGTCTCTGGTCTCTGCTACACTGGTCTCTCTAACGCTGGTCTGGTCTGGTCATCTGGTCTCTCCTCATCTGGGGCTGCCCTCAATTTATACTTCCATTCACTCACGCCACCTCACACCACCCAATCATAGACGCACATGTCCAAGGTAGCATGCAGGATTGGCTGATAGAATGGTATCGCAAGATGTTGCACTAATCTCTCCAACGAGTTACAAGCGCTGCTTTTATTGCACATGACTGAGACTGGGATAAACAAGCGAGGTCACAGGGCTTGGCATAGAGCCAGGGCGCCATCTTTGTCTCATGCAGCTGCGCCTGCTCCCCACAATTGTTATCATTTATGAAAGGCTTAATATAAGCCCAGTGAGATAGTTCAACAGATAAAGGCACTTGCCACCGAACAATTCAACACCAAACAGTCCCCAGAACCTGAATTGTAGAAGGATAAAATCAATTTCCAAAAATTACCCTTTGACCTATATACATTTACAATGGCATGTGTGCCCTATGTACGTACGTATGTACATACATACATACATACATACATACATACATGTTTTTAAAGTATTTATTTATTAATGTGTATATCTGTGTGAGTGTGTGAGTACCAGTAACATCCAGAGAAATAGGATCCCTTGGTTACAAGCAACTGTGAGCTTCTTGACATGGGTACTGAAAACCAAACTCTGATCCTCTGCAAAAACACTATTTTAATGACTTAATGACTAAGCCATTTCTCCAGCACCTATGGTAAATTCTTGATTATTAAGATTTTAGGGGCTGGTGAGATGGCTCAGCTGGTTAGAGCACCCGACTGCTCTTCCGAAGGTGATGAGTTCAAATCCCAGCAACCACATGGTGGCTTACAACCACCCGTAACAAGATCTGACGCCCTCCTCTGGTGCGTCTGAAGTCAGCTACAGCATACTTATGAAGAATAATAAGAAATGAATCCTTGGACTGGAGAGACCAACNGGGGGGGGGGGGGGGGGGGGGGGGGGGGGGGGGGGGGGGGGGGGGGGGGGGGGGGGCGGCCGGGACCGAGTGGGGCTGGCTGGAGCGAGCAGAGCTGGCGGGAGTGAGCGGGGTTGACTGGAACAAGGAAAGAAAAAATAAATAAGATTTTATTTTAAGTTGGATGTTCTTAGAGAAGGTGTCTCTTTAACAGGTTCCTTATTATCCTATATCTTTTTATAATCCCTGTTCTAGTTGCAGTTATTAATTACATAGTTAGGATTCAAATCTATATCTCTTGTTACAATGTTGACATCACAAGGGACAAAATAGTTTCACTTAGAGGCACAGCCTGCAATGCCACCACAATGAGCAAGTCTGTGGGAGAGAAATGGGAGAGAGAGAGAGAAGTGGAATGGTTTGTGCTCTGTGAGGAGAGGTGGAACTGGAAATTGAGAGTGGTGAGGAACAGCCTGATAGGAGTAGCCTGCACTGCCATCTGAGACCATGGTGATGTCCCTGCCCATGCTGCCTCTGAGGACCACATCTGGGTCCACTGCCCTTTAGCAGCAAGAGCCTGTGTTGAAGTCCCTGGCCATGTGGCTGAAGTCCCTGGTCTGGGCTGCCACCTGGGATAATGTTGATGTCTAAATGGTGCAGAGAGCTGGCCCCACCCCTCACTGGGACAGTGCTGGAGAGCTGGCCCTGGTAGTAGGTAAGAGAGAGCTGGCCTCAGTGGTGTTGGTATAAAAGAGCTGGCCCCAATGATGTGAGCATGGTAGAACCAGTCTGCTCTTTTCTGGCTGCCACAGGCAGGAGAGCTGGCTCTGGTGGCACAGACACAAGAGGGCTGGCAGATCCAGGGCTTTGGTTGGCCCACCCCAATATCCACCTCATCCATGAACCTCTGGAGTATGTGAAAAGACTGGCCCTACACATCCAAAGCTACAGGATCTCCATGGCACAGTTCAACAACAGGAAATCCAAGAGGAGTTCTGGTGAGGATCCAGTATTGATAGTGTAGCAGAATCCAGAGGCCTGGAACCAGACCAATGACTCATTGCAATGAACACTTGCAAGTAAAGTTGTATGGGTAAAAGAGTATATACTTTGTGATACACCGAGGTTTTATTCTTTTAATTATTTTCTTATTTTATTTTTTGTTTTCTTTTATGGGGGAATTGCAAGGGTAGAGAATAGATATGAAGGGACAAGGAGATAAACGGGATTGAGGTACATGATGTGATGCACAAAGAATCAATAAAAAGTTTAAAAAAATTTTTCTCTTATTCCTTGCTAGAACCCTAACTTAACACATAGTAGTAGATACTCAAACCCTGACTAAGTAAGGTGATCCTGTTTGCTTCTCTTCCCTGTCCTTGTCATTAGGTGCTACCAAGTACAAAGCCATATCTGAAGCTATATAATTGAGTGATCTCTTCTCGCTCCTGGAGCACCTTGAGCATCTCCCATAGCAGCTTAGTTCATGTCTGTCTTTCCTACTAGTCTATGAAATCTCTTAAGTAAAGAATTATTCTCATATTTTTCTTCTAAGTCTGATGCAATACACAAGATAAAATAATAGTTTACTAAAGAAAGGAAGGCGGAAAGAAGGTAGGAGAGCAAAGTGAGCTATTCCATTGGGTTTTCTGAATAATTTTTCTTTCATAAGCTAATGAGGCAGAAGAATATGAAATATTAGAATTATAGAATATGGAAGAGGGACTTGCTAAAACTCAAGCCAGAATTATAATTCCAGTACTTAAGAAATGCAGGCAGTAGGGTTCATTATCATCCTCATCTACTCATAAATTAAAGTCTGGCCTGAGCTACATGAAACTCTCAAGAAACCAGCCAGCTAAATTAATAATAAATAAATTTGATGAAATTGTAGCCAAAGTGCCTGGAAGAGGAGGACACTTGGTTGATCATGCTAGAAGAGGGCTATAGGCAGTATTGTCCAATATTTGGTTACAAGACACATTTTATTTTTAGTTATTTTATTGTGAGTTGAAGAGTATATTGTTAGAAAATACCATATTGTGGGTTAACAAGACACTTGAGCCATGGTAAGCAAATTATGATTTACGTCTCAGGTTTTCTGAGAGAGATGTCTTGTTTCCTGGTAATTTATATAATTCTGACTTTTAAAAGTCTCATCTTTTTTTCTCATTCACAACTCCCAGATTATAAATACATATCTTGTCCTTTTGATTTGTAGAAAAGCATGTAAGAAAAATTCTTGCATCTGTTATCTGTGGCATAGGAAGTTTTTCTTCCTTTGAATATAACTTCTGGCAAGCTTTTCCTGTAAATGTTTGAATGTGTTCTTAAGAAAGCTACAAACCCTTAACTGAATATGTGGCCACTTTTCAAAAACACTGTGAGCTTTGATTTTCTAGCTTAGATATTAGGAAAGCCTGGCAATAAAACAGCCTACATAGTGACATAATCTTAACACTTGGAACATAGAGTCAGGAGGATCAGAAATTCAAGTTCATCCTTGGCTGGCTATGCAGAGTTCATGGCCAGACAGGAACACATGAGACCTTATCAACAAACCAAAAACCAAAGCCAACAATAAAAAACATGAAAACAAAAAATTAAGTTAAATTTAACTTTTTAAAAATAGTGCCTTTGTATTTTGCTCTATTTTCATAGTGCCTACTTGGTATAAAAAGAGAAAATTTGGGGAGCTGAAGACATGTCTCAGCAATTAAGAGCACTTGCTGCTCTCATAAAAGATCCAGGCTCAGTTCCCAGAGCTCACATGGCAGCTAACAACCGTTAACTCCTGTTTCAGGGGATCTGGCACTCTTTAGACTCTCTTGGGCACCAGGCAGGTACATGGTATATGTACATATATACAGCAAAACACTCTTGCACATCAAATAAAAATAAATCCTTTTATACAAAAAGAGCCAGGCATAGTGCCTGTCTGCCGGGCTGAGAACAGGCCAGCCTACTGTCCACCAGTGCCATGCTGGCGTAGCATGGATTGCTTTTTGAATATTTCACGCAACAGCACAGTAGCATGGGCTTTTAATTGCAGCACTTGGGGAGGCATAAACAGGAGTATTAGTAAATCAAGACCATCTTTAGACACATGTCCAAAGCCTGGCTACATATGAGTGTGTTTTAAAAGTAGTAAGTAAGCAAGATAGTATAGGAATCTGCGATTTGGGCAAGTTTGGCATGTTGTACTGTATTTAGCATTAGAGTGGTTCATAGGCTGCTCATGGGGCTGTCTCCTAGGCTAGGGTTGTCCTAGGCTAGGGCTGTCCTAGGCTAGGGTTGTGCTAGGCTAGGGTTGTCCTAGGCTAGGTTTGTCCTAGGCTAGGGCTGTCCTAGGCTAGGGTTGTCATAGGCCAGGGTTATCCTAGGCTAGGGTTGCCCTAGGCTGGCACTGTTTTGTCTCTTCTTTTGGTCTTCCATGCAACATGACAGCTTCAAGTCAGCTAGTTTTTTTGTTTTTGTTTTTTTTTTTTAATCTTATGAAAAAGATTTATTCAATTTCAGATTAAAATTATAAAAACCTATCATTTTGGCTTATTGTTTTAGAAAATGGAAGACATATGCCTACATTTTCTAAAGGAATAAAATATTCTCCCTTATGCTCCCTTCAGCAGCACATATACTAAAATTGGAACAGTGCAGAGATTAGCATGGATCCTGTGCAAGGATGACATGCAGATTTGTAAAGCATTCCATATTTTTTATCTGGCTACACTTGTCATCTCTTCTTTTTGCTTGCTACATGCCTAATAAACTCAGTCATTCCAAGGCAAAATCCTCCCAATATTTATGACAATATTTACAATCTTTTTAGTTTTTAACCCAGGATTCAAGAACATTTACAAACAATTCTTTTGGTGATGTTTTCTCAACAAAAAGCCTCTCCATTTATAGTGTCAATCAACTGGTGCAAAAAAATTACATACACTGTATTTTTATTAGTGAGCAGGCTGCTAATGTGTCTTGGGAGAGATAAATGGTGCTGGGGAAGTGGGGGAAGAGGCTGCTTTTCACTCCTGTATTCAGGCCACAAGCAGTAAAACATCAGCTACCCCAGCTTGGACCCAGCTGTGCCTTCAGCCAGCAGAAGAGCTGTTTAATGAGTTTTGAAGCTTTGATGAATATTTGAGCTTAGTGAAGGATTTGAGTTTCTCAGCTGAGAACTCCCTTTTGCTGGGCTCCTGTCACCTTTCAGAATACCAGTACACTTCTAATTGGCCATGTAATTACCTTTCCACAACCTTACACAGCTGTCATCTCCTGAAGATGCTAGTATTGTTTCTGTTAAGTTCTGACTTACCTGCCAGACCTGAGAAGTATGGTTTTCAAACTGAGCTACAGTATGAATTTCAAATTTTGTTGGACCACCAGAAGAAGAAAGTTCTCTCCTCACAAGTTTTAATCTTAAAATTCTTACATGTTGGATTGCTGTTCCCAGAATGTGGAAAGATCTTCCTGAATTTGGAGCAAGTATTAGTATCATGAACATGATCAAAGACTGTCATAAGAGTTTCAGCTTTGCACGTTTCATGGTGCTTTTATTGTAATAGAAACTCTGAACCTTGGCTGTTGCATTTGGACTACTGTTATCACCCCTCATAGCTATCATGGAGTTGGAAGTGTTCCAAGAAATACAGCTACAGCTCAACTTACAACATGAGATCTCATTCTACAGAGACCACTGGCTGAGATTCATAACATCTGGTGCTTCACATTTTCTTACTATACCATCTGCTAAGCAGGTTGCTACATCAGACCCATATGCTTTGGAGCAAATGTCACGTTAGTAATGCATGTTCTGATGTCTGCTAGAGTTGTCCTCTTCACCTAGTGACTCTGTCCTCATAGTTTATCATTTGATTTTCCTGCTATTTCTTTCCATATAGCAGCCAGAAGAACAAACCTGTCCAAATTCAGAATGAGCCCGTGTCAGACGTTATACAGATCAACTATGTGTCTTTCAACTAGCAGTACAATGCCAGTACAACTAGCAGTACAACTTTTATCTCAGACCTTCCTGAGGCAGAGGGGAAACACCTCCCTGAGGGTACTGGGCATTTGTTAAACCTTGACGTTCTGGTTGGTTGCTGGAGCAGGTGGCCATGCAGCCCCTGTGAGAGTTGGATGATACATGATCTCATTGGCTCTATCATTTGTCACTGCTGTTGAACATTATTATAGGGATGATCAAATATTTCCTCCTGTACAAATGAATATAACTCTTTCTTAGGCTTATCTGTGTTTCACACTGTGTGGTAGAGTCAAGTCAGTGGGACATATTTGGTGACCCAGAGATTCAAACAGTTATCTGACTCTAGGAAGATTGCTACACTATGATGTAGGCATTCTCAGCAGCCAATATAGATTCAAGAAGACTTAATCTCTTAATGGGGGAGCATAGCAAGATTCTTAGAGTGTGTGGGACTAGAAGTATTATTGGATCCATTATAAAATACAATCTGCCATAAGGGGAGCCTTATTTAGAAGACCAATAGCATGATCTTTGTTACAAATAATTTAAAGTTTCTTGTTCTAAACTTCTGCTTTAGTAAGTAAAAAGGCTTTTGTTTTCAAAGTTTTATTTTTCCAGGATAAAGCAGAGTATTTGTTCAAAATGGCAGAAATGATGTCAGCATCTGCAGGGCCCAACAAACAGAAGCACAACTTTTTTTTTTCCCCAGAGACAGGGTTTTCTGTGTAGCCCTGGCTGTCCTGGAACTCACTCTGTATACTAGGCTGGCCTCGAACTCAGAAATCCACCTGCCTCTGCCTCCCAAGTGCTGGGATTAAAGGCGTGCGCCACCATGGCCCAGCAGAAGTACAACTTTTAATAAGAGATTTTTACTCACACAGACCTAGAATCCTTGACTTTGTCCTTAGAAAAGATTCATGATTGGCTTGTATGAATTTGGTACATATTGAGAAATTTTTAACATAGAAATACTCAGTGACACACACAAACATACCCATAGCTACAGTGTACCTATTTATAATAATAAATAAATCATTTAAAAAATTAAAAAATAAACTAAAGCCAAATGTACATGTTTGGTATCATGAAATACCTCAAAAGGTTGCCAAGGAACTTAAGAATGAGATTGTGACAGGATTGGGTAGCAATGCATCTTGACAAAGCAAAACTACCCTAGATCACAAGTGCTGCAGAGGAAGCTAATTTTTACAATTATTTTATGTATATGGGTGTTTTGCCTGCATTTATGTCTACACCACATTCATGCCTGGTACCAGTGGCTCACCTGGAACCAGCCAGTGATGGTTGTGAGCTATCATGTGGGTAATGGAAATCTAATCCAGGTACTCTAGAAGAGCAACCCAACAACCCATTGCTTCTAAATGCTGAGCCATCTCTCCAACCCCATATGCTAGAATTCTTGATTTTCACAGGACAGAGACTCCAACTAGACTCTGGAGTGTGAGAACTTTTTTCTCTTCTCCTGTCTTCTTTTTTTTTTTTTAAAGATTTATTTATTTTATGTATATGAGTACACTGTAGCTGTTTTCAGACACATCAGAAGAGGGCATCAGACTCCATTACAGATGGCTGTGAGCCACCATGTGGTTGCTGGGAATTGAACTCAGGACCTCTGGAAGAGCAGTTGGTGCTCTTAACCACTGAGCCATCTCTCCAGCACTTTCTCAGGTCTTCTGAATTTTCTGTCTTTCTGTCCTGCATAGAATAACTGTTGTTTTTACCAATCAAAAGAACCTTCACCTATCTTCCCTAAAACACTGTCATAATCACTAAAAAAAAAAAGTACTTAAGGTTAGCATGGTGGCATACACTTATTTAATCTCTTTATTCTTTGTGAGTTTCACATTATGTACCTCAGTCTGACTCATCTCTCTCATATCCACCCTTCACCCTTGCAGCCTCCATCCCCCAAATAACACACAAAAACAAAAACATCTAGAAAGTATCTCATTGTGGAAGCTGTAGTATGTCACAGAGTGGCCCACAGTATATCCCTCTGTCTACACATCTTCACTTGCAAATGTTCATTCCAACAAGTCATTGGCCTAGTTAAAGATCTCTGGTTTCTGTGACACCATTAATACTGGATTCTCACTGGGACTATTCCTGGGTATCCTGGTGTTATGTCACAGAGATCCTGCAGCTTTGGATCAGCAGGACTGGCCCTTCCATGCATCCCATAGATTATCCCATATAATATAGATTTTGGGGTAGGCCAACTCAGAGCCTTAGCTTGGGCCTTGATAGTAGCTGAGCTAGTCAGTGTGCCCCCTTTCCCTTATCTGCACCACCAGGCTAGCTCTCCAGCACTGCTATGCTAGGCCTGCAGCTGGCAAGGGAGAGGGCCAGCTCTCCCAACTACTGCAGGTGGTGAGGGGAGGGCTTTGCCTCCATACCCACGTCATCTCAAGGCAGACAAGTGGTGAGGCCAGCTCTCCTAGAACCTTTCCTCGGCTGGCTCACCCACACCCACACCCACAGAGAGAGCTCTGCTGGCAGCACACATCGTTAATCCCAGTACTCCAGAGGCAGAGGTAGTTGGATCTCTGAGTTCCAGGTCTGCCTGTTCTAAATAGGGAGTCCATACCAGCCAGATATATAGACCCTATCTCAAAGAAATACCTGTAAGTGTCTCGGCATACTCTGTCTTCATGCCTTTTCAAGGTCAGAGCTTTTTTTTTTACTGGGTTACTAAGTCCAAATTAAAGCTCTCATTCTTTTAAAAAAATACTTTACATGTGTTTAGTGTGGGGTTTTTGAGTGTGTGTGTCTGTCTGTCATGTGCATATCACTCTGTGTGGAAATCAGAAAACACCCTGCAGTAGAGTGGGTTCTGGTGACAGAACTCAGGCTTGACAGCAATGAATTTACCTGCTGAGCTATCTCTCTGGCTCTTGTCTTCTATATAAAGCCCTTTGTATAATACCCATGCAGTGAACAGCTTTTCCATTTATGTGTGTACATCTATTTTTAAATCTTTATTACATGTGTTGTTTGTGTGTGTGCATGGGTGTGGACGTGAGAGCACAGCTTGTAGGAGTCCGTTCTCGTTTTACTATGTGGGTCCCAGGACTTGAACGAAAGCTGTGAGGCTTACAATTGGAAGCAAGCACCTTAACCTACTGAGCCAAATATATTTCTTTTGAGAATGTTTTATCTACAAGTAAGTGAAGAGCTTACACTATGTTTCTAATTTAAGACTGTCATTGGGCTGGAGAGATGGCTCAGTGGGTAAGAGCACTGACTGCTCTTCCAGAGGTCCTGAGTTCAATTCCCAGCAACCACATGGTGGCTCACAAACATCTGTAACATTATTTGATGCCCTCTTCTGGTGTGTCTGAAGACACCTACTGTTGTGTTCATATAAATAAAATACATCATGAAAAAAAAAGAAAAAAGGACTATCATTAAAGTTAAATCTGGATAAAACTTGTCCTTTGAATCCTCTTAAAAAGAAAATCATTCCCCCCTCACCCCCTCCTTAGTTATGCCTGTACTTCGTTCTGATGCTTTCCCCCCATTTCTCCACAGCTGTGCATGCCCAAAGGGCTGTCTTTCAGAACACAAGCTGACAATAAAGAGCCTCAGTTCCACTCATTTATAATTACCCGGGAAGATGGTTCTCGCACCTATGGTTTTGTTCTCACTTTTTATGAAGAAGTTACAAGTAAGCAGATCTGTACAGCCATGCAGACACTGTACCAGATGCATAATGCTGAGCAGTACAGCAGTGTGTATGCCTCATCCTCGTGCAGTATGGACTCACTGGCAAGTAGTATTGATGAGGGAGATGCAACCTCTCTTTTGAAACTCCAGCGATACAACTCTTATGACATCAACAGAGACACCTTGTATGTTTCAAAAAGTATCTGCTTGATCACACCTCTGCCTTTCATGCAAGCCTGCAAGAAATTCCTCCTCCAACTTCACAAGGCAGTTACCTCACAGCAACCACCACCCTTGCCGCTTGAGAGCTACATCCACAATATTCTCTACGAGGTGCCCCTTCCGCCTCCTGGGAGGTCACTGAAATTTTATGGTGTTTATGAACCTGTCATCTGCCAGAGGCCTGGGCCCAATGAACTCCCTCTTTCTGACTACCCTCTTCGAGAGGCCTGTGAGCTCCTGGGATTAGAGAACCTAGTGCAAGTGTTCACCTGTGTTCTTTTAGAGATGCAGATCCTTCTCTACTCACAAGGTAGGTGTCCTTTGCTGAAAACAAGTACTTTTTCCCTGAACTACTTTGTTTCATTATAGAATCAACTAATGATATGAAGTCTCTTTAGTTTTGCATTGAAAGAGTGGGCTTGGATGAGATGGAAAGTTGTGGTTTGTTTCTCTTTGAAGTGTCAGTGGCTGCAGACATACACAGCAGGGGATCAAACGGGGTTATGTTGACCAGTATGAATATATCTATTTTTTAATGAAAATAACCCTTTTCCAGTACATCTAATCATCATTAGATACATTGAGACTTGTTCCTGTAAGTGACTAATGGACTTTCTGTTCTTTATAAATTGGTAAAGTGTCACATGATAAGTCAAGTGGCCTTTGAAAGGAATAAATGAAATGTTTATTCTGGCAGAAAACTTTGGACCTCTGTTTGTAGGAGCATTTCATGAGTAGAAAGAGATGTGCAGGTAGAGAACAGATAGGACTGCCCCAGACCTAGCAACCGATCCGCTTATATTGTGGGCAGTTGGAGTTTTTAACCTCCAATCACAGGAGGCACTATCTTTATTGTATCTTCTTTTCCCAGCACTGATTTATTTGAGATACTAACAAGTTAAATTTTGCTTCACTAATGTATTTTTGATAATGAGCCTAGACTATGATACCTATTTCCATCTGCATATTTATTTACACAAGAAATAGAAATGTTGTGTCATAATAGGTACTGAATTGTGGGCCATGTGCATTGTTGAAACTTTGGAAAATACTATGGCATTTGGATTAGTGTTTTTTCTAGCTTGTATTTAGGCTGGCAGTCTCTGCTGCTGTCAGCTTTTTTTTTTTCTTCTCACTTTTCTTTTTTATTTTTCTATTTTAAATTATAAGTGAAACAGAGCCAAGCAGGCTATATTTATGCTTCCCCATCTTGTGTGTGGGTTGACAGGCCTCCATGAGGTTTCTCAGTTTACCCTACATAATGTTTTTTGATAATATGTTCCAATGTTGTTTTTTGTTATGGGGGAGTTCTCTAATGGCTCACCTAAGTTCTTTTTTGGGAGGGGTGGTTCGAGATAGGGTTTCTCTGTGTAGCCCTGGCTGTCCTGGAACTCATTCTGTAGACTAGGCTGGCCTGGAACTCAGAAATTCACCTGCCTCTGCCTCCCAAGTGCTGGGATTAAAGGCGTGCACCACTACGCCCGGCTGTGAGGTTTTTTTTGTTTTTTGTTTTTAACCTAAGTTCTTTATTTTGCTCTCATTTTCTAAATGCTCATCATTACCTGCAAGTACACTGCCTGCTTGTAGCTGAATAACTTAGTAATCCTGTCCTGCTTTATTACTGTTTTCCCTGGAGAGATGGTAGGATTGGAGAAGTACATGATGCCAGCTCTCAGGGTCAGATTTTAGACCACTTCAGATTCCAGATTTTAGGATTATAAATGTTTAAACAGGATGAAGAAATGCATCAGTGGTTAAGAGCACTTGTTCTTGCTCTTCTTGCAAAAGAAGAACAAGTTTTGGTTGTCAGCATGTACACTGCAGGTCACAACTGCCCATAACTCCAGTTCCATGAGATCCGGGATCCTCTTTTGATCTCCAAGGTCACTAGGCACACACAAGGAACACAGATATACATACAAGCAAAACCCTCTTATCCATAGAAGAAAATAATCATTTCTTTTTTTCTAATTAGCCCCAAGGAAGGGGTATGGGGGGCTGAGATGAAGTGGTTTGGTGAGAGAGGTGGGGAGTGGGCAAAGGGGAGGAGGGGAAGAGGGTGAAGAATTCTTAGAGAGTGGACCAGGAAGGAGGGCAATATTTAGAATGTAAATAAAACAATTTAAATAAATAAACAATTTTTTTTTTTTGGTTTTTCGAGACAGGGTTTCTCTGTATAGCCCTGGCTGTCCTGGAGCTCACTTTGTAGACCAGGCTGGCCTCGAACTCAGAAATCCGCCTGCCTCTGCCTCCCGAGTGCTGGGATTAAAGGCATGTGCCACCACGCCCGGCTAATAAACAATTTTTTTAAAAAAGAAAATAATTTTTAAAAAAATGTTTAACCAATATTGATTTTAGAAGTCATAAAAGTCTTAGCTTCAAATTTCTTTTTTTTCCAATTTTTATTAGATATTTTTATCATTTACATTTCAAATTCTATCCCGAAAGTCCCCTATACCCTCCCCCATCCCCTGCCCTGCTCCCCGACCCACCAGCTCCCACATCTTGGCCCTGGTGTTCCCCTGTACTGGGGCATATAAAGTTTGCAAGACTAAGGGGCCTCTCTTCCCAATGATGGCCAACTAGGCCATCTTCTGCTACATACGCAGCTAGAGACACGAGCTCTGGTTGTAGACTCCTTCAGCTCCTTGGGTACTTTCTCTAGCTCCTCCATTGGGAACCCTGTGTTCCATCTAATAGCTGACTGTGCGCATCTACTTCTGTGTTTGCCAGGCACTGGCATAGCCTCACACGAGACAGCAATATCAGGGCCTTTTCAGCAAAATCTTGCTGCCATATGCAATAGTGTCTGCATTTGGTGGCTGATTATGGGATGGATCCCCGGCTGCAGCAGTCACTGGTTGGTCCATCCTTTTGTTTCAGCTCCACACTTGATCTCTGTAACTCCTTCAATGTGTGCTTTGTTCCTAATTCTAAGAAGGGGTGAAGTGTCCACACTCTGGTCTTCATTCTTCTTGAGTTTCATGGGTTTTGCAAATTGTATCTTGGGTAATCTAAGTTTCTGGGCTAATATCACTTATCAGTGAGTACATTGCTATGTGAGTTCTTTTGTGATTGGGTTACCTCACTCAGGATGATACCCTCCAGATCCATCCATTTGCCTAGGATTTTCATAAATACATTGTTTTTAATAGCTAAGTAGTACCCCATTGTGTAAATGTACTGCATTTTCTGTATCCATTCCTCTGTTGAGGGACATCTGGGTTCTTACCAGATTCTGGCTATTATAAATAAGGCTGCTATGAACATAGTGGAGCATGTGTCCTTATTACCAGTTGGAACATCTTCTGGATATATGCCCAGGAGAGGTATTGCAGGATCCTCTGGTAGTACTATGTCCAATTTTCTGAGGAACCACCAGACTGATTTCCAGAGTGGTTGTACAAGCTTGCAGTCCCACCAACAATGGAAAAGTGTTCCTCTTTCTCCACATCCACGCCAGCACCTGCTGTCACCTGATTTTTTGATCTTAGCCATTCTTACTGGTGTGAGGTGGAATCTCAGGGTTGTTTTGATTTGCATTTCCCTGATGATTAAGGATGTTGAACATTTTTTCAGGTGCTTCTCAGCCATTCGGTATTCCTCAGTTGAGAATTCTTTGTTTAGCTCTGTGCCCCATTTTTTAATGGGGTTATTTGATTTTCTGGTGTCCACCTTCTTGAGTTCTTTATATATATTGGATATTAGTCCCCTATCTGATTTAGGATTGGTGAAGATCCTTTCCCAATCTGTTGGTGGCCCTTTTGTCTTGTTGACAGTCTCTTTTGCCTTACAAAAGCTTTGCAACTTTATGAGGTCCCATTTGTCAATTCTTGATCTTACAGCACAAGCCATTGCTGTTCTATTCAGGAATTTTTCCCCAGTGCCCATATCTTCGAGGCTTTTCCCCACTTTCTCCTCTATAAGTTTCAGTGTCTCTGGTTTTATGTGGAGTTCCTGAAACCACTTAGACTTGACCTTTGAACAAGGAGATAAGAATGGATCAATTCCCATTCTTCTACATGGTAACCGCCAGTTGTGCCAGCACCATTTGTTGAAAATGCTGTCTTTTTTCCACTGGATGGTTTTGGCTCCCTTGTCAAAGATCAGGTGACCATAGGTGTGTGGATTCATTTTTGGGTCTTCAGTCCTATTCCATTGATCTACCTGTCTGTCGCTGTACCAGTACTCTGCAGTTTTTATTACAATTGCTCTGTAGTATAGCTTGAGGTCAGGCATGGTGATTCCACCAGAGGTTCTTTTATTGTTGAGAAGAGTTTTTGCTATCCTAGGTTTTTTGTTATTCCAGATGAACTTGCAAATTGCCCTTTCTAAATCATTGAAGAATTGAGTTGGAATTTTGATGGGGATTGCATTGAATCTGTAGATTGCTTTAGGCAAGATAGCCATTTTTACTATTATGAACCTGCCAAGCCATGAGCATGGGAGATCTTTCCATCTTCTGAGATCTTCTTCAATTTCTTTCTTCAGAGACTTGAAGTTCTTATTGTACAGATCTTTCACTTCCTTAGTTAGAGTCATACCAAGATATTTTATATTGTTTGTGACTATTGTGAACGGTGTTGTTTCCCTAATTTCTTTCTCAGCCCATTTATCTTTTGTATAGGGAAAGACCATTGATTTGTTTGAGTTAATTTTATATCCAGCTACTTCACTGAAGCTGTTTATCAGGTTTAGGAGTTCTCTGGTGGAGTTTTTAGGGTCACTTATATATACTATCATATCATCTGCAAATAGTGATATTTTGACTTCTTTCTTTCCAATTTGTATCCCCTCGATCTCCTTTTGTTGTCGAATTGCTCTGGCTAGTACTTCAAGTATTATATTGAATAGGTAGGGAGAAAGTGGGCAGCCTTGTCTGGTCCCTGATTTTAGTGGGATTGCTTCCAGCTTCTCTCCATTTAGTTTGATGTTGGCTACTGGTTTGCTGTAGATTGCTTTTATTATGTTTAGGTATGGGCCTTGAATTCCTGATCTTTCCAAGAGTTTTATCATGAATGGGTGTTGGATTTTGTCAAATGCTTTCTCAGCATCTAAGGAGATGATCATGTGGTTTTTGTCTTTGAGTTTGTTTATATAGTGGATTACGTGGATGGATTTCCATATATTAAACCATCCCTGCATTCCTGGGATGAAGCCTACTTGATCATGATGGATGATCATTTTGATGTGTTCTTGGATTCTTCTCATGATGATGATGGAGTGACTTTAGATCCATGTCTTGTTTTTCTGGGTGTAATGGTGTATCCAGTACTTGCCATGGTGGGAGAATTTGGTTCTGATGATGCCAAGTAACCCTGGTTTCTGTTGCTTCTGTTCTTATGCTTGCCTCCTGCCATCTGATTATTTCAAGTGCTTGCTGTCCTCAATATATCTGATTGGAGCTTGTCCTTCTTATAATCCCAATTGATTCTGGACTCCTCCGAGTCCAGCTTTCACTGTGATCCTTTGATTGTGGGCTCCTGTGAACCTGATATTCTGGGTGTCTGAGTTCTTGGCAGTCAAGTTCCACTGAGACCCTGGAATACTGGTGTGACTCACCTCCCGTTATCCTGGGATACTGTTGTCCTAATATCCTGGGCATGTTACAGTGCCTTGGAGTGGTGTCTCCTTTGAGGAGCTTGGAGCTGTCTGGTCAGTGGTCCCAAGAACTTGTGGAGAGTCCTCTAGGGACCGTGGGGGTGTGCACAGACCCTGCGCCCAAGGTGACCTGGCGCTGGTGCTGACCAGAAGGGACCTGTGCCCCTGGTCTAGCTGATCCTCTGCTTCCCCAATGCTGTCACAGGTCCTGAGATTAGATTGGAACAGAAGTTGCTTTCCGCTCAGCAGTGGTCCCAAGATTGTGTGGAGAGTCCTCTAGGGACCATAGGGCTGTGCCAGCTTCAAATTTCTATCCTGTCCCTTATTAACTATAATTTCTGTAGGTGAGATACTTAATTTTCAGGAGTGTCGCCCCTCACCTCTCTAGGGATGTCTTTGCCACCCATCCATGATTACTGTCAAATTAAATGAGAAGACCTATATAGAATTCTTAGACTGTTTTTGATGTTCCTTTTACCCATGAGGAAATTGAGGCACAGGTGTGCTAAGTAATCATAGCACAAGTAAGTAATGTGGTAGTTCCAAAAATTGGGCTTATATCAGTCTCTCTTCTCCAAATAACTTGACTATGCTGGCAATTGTAATGGATCTACACATAATCTTTCCTTACCTCAATACTTAGATTATTAAATTATTTACTTATTTAGCTATTTGATAAAGACATCATACTAAATATTTGTAGAGTATGCAATAAAGCTTTGTGTAAATGCAGTGGTGGATTTTTATTGATGGTGTCTCTCCCCTCAGAGAAAGATATTTAAGTGAGCCAGATCGAAGAACCACTGAGCTGACTTGTACTCTGGGGCACTTTTGCCCTTTGTGATTCTGTACAAGGGGTTCAAACAATATTTGCTACTTAATTTCTTATGCTTAATAAATATATGCAGTAAAATTTAAAGATGCTTCAAGAACCAAATTACTGAGAAAATCCAAAGTCAATCTAAGTAGATGGATTTCTTTTTTTCTTTAATTTATTTTTATTTTATTTTATTTAATCTGGTTTTTTTTTTTTTTTACACTCCAGATTTTATCTCTCTCCTGGCCCACCCACTGACTGTTCCCCATCCCATACCTCCTCCCCAACTCCCTGTCTCCACAAGGAAGTCCCCACCCCTCCACCTCCGACCCTACCAGACTTCTAAACTCCCTGGGGCCTCCAGTCTCTTGAGGTATGGAAGTAGATGGATTTCAATGATGAAAGTGTTCATTCGCTGACTTGTAATTTAGTCCAAAATTTATTTAGACAGATTCAGCCTATTATCTAGAAAATAATTACATCACAGTCTTTTTTTCAATGAAAATGAGCTATAAATTTTTAAGTAGAGAATGCACCCAGGAAGTCAAGACTCTAAGTACCTTAAGTCAAAAGAATGTTCAAAAGTTGCATGAAGCCAGACAGTATAAGCTGGAAGTATGGTCTTCTTTTCAAAAGAATAGTGGAAATATAAAAGATCGGGAATTTAAATGCCACTGTCTAACTTTGGTTCCAATATTTAAAGCCTCCAGAACACTTTTGGATCTTGCTTGCTTACCTCCTTTGTCTCTTCACATAGGAAATAAGTAGTTACCGCTGCCTACACCAACCCTTGTTCCTGTTCCTGTGTGCCCTGCAGGGCTCCTCTGCTGGTCCTTTGGCACTCTTCTTTACCAGTTGTTTTAATGTAGAAGCTACTTGGAGTTTTCTTGAAAATGTTGGAAGTCTTTTTATTATATATTGCTAGCCATACTGATGTAGATACAGTTTGTTGGTCATGGTTCATCAATTATAAAAATGAACCTAATACTCTGGTTATAGCAACTACATTTCCATGACCTTGAACCAAAAAGCAGTAGAATGTGACCAGTTTTGACTACTGTTTTATTATTAGATTTTTGCAGGGGTTGGGAGTTGCCTTGAATATTCTAGGCAAGTGTTCTACCAATAAGTATGTCTACTATTAGACTTATTTTATGCTAAACATAATATTAGTATTGTTAAATTTTTCTTCTTTTGAGATAGGGTCTCATGTAGTTGTGACTGGCCTTGAGTTCACTATGTATCTGAGGATAACCTTGAACACCTCTAAGTAATTCTTGTTTCTCTACCTCCCAAGGGCTAGGACTACATGCACATGTTACCATGTCTAGCTCTATTTGTGGTATTTTTTTTTTAATTCAGTAAAGCAGACTTTTGGGATGCCTATGCAGGCAGGCCTTTAATAGTCTAATTTTACACAGCCCAATCTATCTGACCATATGACCAAGTCATGAGTTAGTAGAGATTCAGATGTAAGAATGCTTACCATTGTGCCTGCTCTTTTATCACTACTAGAGAAACACCATGTGATTTTGTCAGGCAGCTGAGCTGATTTGTTTTTAGCTTCTTCATTGTCATAGTGACCTTCTAAATAGGATATATTCATGTGCTTTGAAGCTGCCATCCATAGACGAAGCAGCCCTTTTTGGCCCGTTGAGAAGTGATAATAGAACCTGACAAATTCTCATACAGTTTTAGCCAGTCCTAAAGGAAAAGAAATACTCTGCAGTATATAAATCTCTTTGTATTCCAGCACGAATGAGATCAAGTATAAACTATCCCATTTCATTATGCAACTTTCCCTTCAGAGTTTTTCTGACCTTACAAGATACCTGAGTATTTAAGGGTTCAAGTTTATTTGATGTACTTCAACCATGGTATCTGTTTGGCTTAATATCCAATTACAAGCTCATAGTTGTTCCTCAAATGGAAATTCTGTAGTTCCAGGGAGGTACAGATATCTAACATAGTCTCCAAAGCTATTGCACTGAGAATTTGCACTCCAGCTTCTAGGTCATCCTGTTTGCTTATGAAGTCTGACTCATTCATTCCTATTTAGCATGTCTAATTAGTGTGGCTTGAAAAGTGAATTTACATAACTTCTGTCCTATAATAGTATATATTACATAGAGGAACCATTCCCATAAAACATACATGGAAACCTTGTTTAAATATTCTAATTCACTTCAGACTTGTACCGTAATTCCATCAACCCTAAGTTTGTTTGTTTTTTTCAAGACAGGGTTTCTCTGTGTAGTCCTCACTGTCTTGGAATTAGCTGTGAGGTCAGGGTAGCCTTAAACTCAAAGATTCACCTGCCTCTGTCTCTGGATTAAAGACATGTACCACCACTATCCAGTGTAACTCTAACACTTAAATATCCTATTATTCTAATTATAGCCTATGTTAACTGATTTTGGTACCATAGTATATGAAACAGCTCTGTGAAGTTGTTCCAGAAACATCTTTCTCTATCCCTGACCATGTTATATGTA